>JAVMSB010000237.1:0-50485 GCA_031761475.1 Penicillium pancosmium | reverse complement strand
CTCCACGATCGCGACACGTTAACATCCATGCAGTTTTCGTCGGATTCCCGCCGTTGAACTGTTGAATATGAGCCAAGAGCATGAATTGCCTGGTGAGATAGAAGACACCGACAGCTTCGAACTCACCCAACCACCCGAAGAGAGCGGGCCGCTCCAACGAGCGGCGACCGACAACCCACGAAATGTACAATGGAAGCAATCGTCGAGAACTGTGGAGGAGACACTCGCAGATGGTCTTTCGAATGAGGATCTTTGGATGTTGATTCGTCGGTTCAATAAGGTAAGGCTTGGCCCTGCGGAAGTTTTGCTTCTGGACTGACATGTGAAGCAAATCTATCATGTGAAAGCTGTACCGGGCGCGAATCTGGATTTGGATCTCAATCGGGCGCAAAATGAAGTATATCCCCCGGAAAAGCTTCGAATGACACTTGAAAGATTTTATGTCTCTGTAGTTGTCGGGTTGATTGAGTTCTTTCGACATGTTGGGAGATTGCGGTCGTGGAAAGAGCCCGTCCGCACTGCGGTCTTTTGCGGTGTAAATTATCTCTCCCCCCAGCTTGACAGCACTCAATGCTAATTTATACGCAGGTTTACTTCGCATCCTGGGCAGCAGATCTTCTCATTCCGATGACGATGAGCTTATTCATTGCCTTGATCATGTTTCCTCCCATTCGGCCATTTTTATTCCCCGCTCCTCCAGTGCAGCCGCCAACAGACGATTCGACCTCAAACCCGTCGGCAAATGAACAACAGGAATCTCAAGACAGCTTGACGGGTGTACCTGAGAATCATAAGGGAGAAACTGCCGAGCAAGAAGCCAAAGTGTTGCTGGATAGCTTTGCGACCATGGCCGTCGAGGGTGCTGCGGGGAAATTCGGATATCCTCTTGATGAAGAGACCGCGGAGAATTCTACCGCAGTTGTTGCAGCACCACCTATCGATACCACGCCCCAGACACCTGAAGTGGCCGCGGAGAAATCTGCAGAGGAACAAACCAAAAAGCCTATGAAGAAGAAGGTCTCACAAGGAATGGATCAGGCCATGCGAGTGGTCAGCGATATCACCGATATTTATGAAAGATTTGCCAAGTGAGTTCCTCGAAGTAGAGAAAAAATGTGAGAGTCGACGTTAATTGGATTGAAGCATCCTTTCTCCTACTCCACCATTCTATCTCATTTCACCACGCCTCCGCATATCGGGCATCTTGAGCATCGTGTGTCTCGTCGCGCCATTTGCATCCAGTTACTGGATCATCAAACTTGTCGGATTCACTCTAGGATTCGCTTTCTTCGGTGCGCCTGCCTTCACCTACACGACAGATCTTCTCAACCGCAAATACCCCGAGTGGCAAGAGCAGCTCGATATCAACATGTATGTCCACTAACCAACCTACCATTTACCAAGTGACACCTCTAAACACCATCATGATATAGGACACTTCTGAAAGGTGTGCCCACTAACGCCCAACTAACCTTAACACTCCTCCGAATCGGTGAAATCAACTCATCACCTCTCCCACCACCACCAACAACCGAGGACAGCGAGCCCGCATGGCCAATCAAGCGCAAGAAGTCCAAGGCAGTGGCCATTCCCCAATCAGGCGATCTAGCTAGCATATCAAACGATTCAAGCACCAACCTGTCATCCGACAGTCTTGCTGCACCAAAACCCAAAAAACGAACGTTCTTCAAAATCCTGAAGTTTTTCCGCCGCACAATCGCAACCGCAATCCGAGGCCACATCGCATTCGACCGGGCAATGGCAATTGCAGGGTCGGCACATACAAAGAACCTCCTAGGCATGCTTCAAAACCACCGCTTCTCTAGCACACCATACGGGCCATTGAAATTTGACGCGAAGTTCGAACGGAAGCGCGGGGCAGCCGTCATTGATTCCACCAAGGAACCACCCATCTTATACTTCACGACGTACCAATCGGCCGGATTGGAGGATCTGAGCATTGAGGCGCGGAAGAAGGGATCTGTGCTGTTTCAGATTCCGGTCACTGAGATCCAGGAACTGCGGAAGACGGAGGGATTGGGGTGGAAGGGAAAGCTGATTGTTGAATTGACGGCCGGTAGTAAAGAGGCTGCTGATGGACTGGTCGTTGTTGGCAATGAGATTGGGCAGTCATTCCATCTTACGGGGATGAGGTCGCGGAATCAGTTGTTTAATCGATTGGTCGCGATCGATGCACAGTTTTGGGAGAGTCGGTGATCATGTTCCGAGGGGTAGGTATGTCGGGGACTCGGCATACTAGTAGAGCCTAGGACAGAATGTACAGATCTATGCATGTAAGCGTGCAATGTATACGAGCTTGGTCACATATACGATAGCAATGCAATACGACTAGTATTCAAAGGGAAACCAATTGAGATAAAACTTTGGAATGTTCAAGTTCATAGTTCAAAAGTATAGACAGGTATATATACAGTTCAAAACGCCGATATTAACCCAAGCCAGCAAAGTGCACGGCTAAGTATTTTAGGGTAAACCAATCAAGGAAAGTCGTGAAAGAAAAGCCGTATCTGATCTCGAGTATTCGTTCCAGAAACCCGAGACCGAAGCATACATTCAGGAAAACTCCTTTACAGAGCAACCATGACACCGAGCATACCAGCCATACCAGCGGCAGCGGCGTTCATCTTGTATCCAGCGACAGCAGCGTTGGAGGTAGTAGGGCTGGCAGATTCGGAGCCAGTGGTGGAAGCACCAGTGTTGGTAGCGGTGGAGGCACGGGAGGTAATTGTGGAAGCACCGGTGGTCTTCTCGCCCTCGGAGTTGGTGGAAGTGAAGCTAGAGACCCACGCGGAGGCCTTGCTGGCAGCCTCAGAGCCGGCGGATTCACCAGCCGAAGCGATCGAGCTGGCGTGGCTCTCGACAGCGGTGGCGATGGAGGCAGCGTCGCCGGTCAGAGTGGACAAAGCAGCAGCACCGCCGGTCTCGAAGGCATGGCCGATGGAAGTAGCTTCCGCGGCGGCATCCGAGCCAATGGACTCACCTCCGCTCTTGAGGGAGGTGGCAACGTCCTCAGCCTGAGAGACAATGGAGTCGACATCGATGTCGGGGGTAGCCATGGCAGCGGTGGCCAGGAAGAGGGCAGAGGCAAGAGCAGTGAACTTCATTTTGGTGGTGGTGGAAGGTAGAGGAAGTTGAGATATTTTTGAAGTGGTTTGAAGATGGAGATAGAGTATTGATATAGGGCTGGTTAGGCTGTAGATAGGATGAGAATAATAAACTATGGTTCGGGGAGACCCAGGGGTTCTTTATAGTGTCGATCGGAGCATCCAATTTCCTCCTGGATATACATAGTAACCACTACGAAGGACATACCAAACTGGGGACAAGGCATCAGGGTCCGCAGTTGTGGCAGTGGCAATGACGCCGTTTAGGGGGAAGACGGAGAACAAAATAAAATGGGGCCAAGGCTTACGGCCGATCAGTGGGATGGGGGGGAGAAGTGCAATCTTGGAAAGCAAATCATCATTTAATAACTCCACTTGGGCTGAGCAGGCAGACAATGACTCGTCTGAGCCCTTGTCCGCCCCCATCGTTGACTGCTTAGTGCAAGATCCACGAGGGAATAGCGGCACATGAGGCTACATGCTGCGACGGCCTGCATGAGCTGTGTTCCCAGTTTGATGCTTATTTCTGAGCTGGGCCCGACTCTACTGCATGGAGCTGTGCTGTGCTGTGCTGTGTGCTAGCAAATGGGGTCGAATTTTGACACAGCCTACACTGAATTAGAAACAGATATGGTGCTGCCTTCAAACAAATTCAAAGTTCGGAAACCTCGGCTGGCAGCGCCACATCGTAGGCTTTACCCCCTAATTCCCTAATGTCGGGGAAGATCTCCACCAGCCACGGCAGGTAAGCATGTGAGTGGTGGGACGACATTACAGAATTTCATTTCAGGAGGAAGACTCCGCCTAACGAGATTTCGGCATTGAAGCGGGATGAAGGAAACGAAATGCGTGTTGAATTGATTGACGGGCCTCGTACTTCCGACTAAGCCAAGACTGATGACGTTTTACACAATGCAAAGTGGATGAATTCGAGGGTGGGTGTGGCTGTGGATTTGTGGATGTCTTGGATGGCTTTTTCCGGCCAGCACCGAGAGGCAAATGGGGGCAGCCTTGTCACGGGAAAGTCACGTGAAATGGTAAAAATAGATGCTTTCACGTGACTTGCCCAGGTTTAGGAAGGGGCGGTTTGTTGGAGGCCTAATGTTTACGTGCGTAAGGATGCAAGCACGATGGACGAACAGAAGTCAACAGGTTACCGAGCCCAATGAAAGAGGAATCAAAACAAGGAAAATACTGAATAAATTGTATTGCAAATAATGTGCTTAGGGAATTCAGACTAGAGCGAACGTTCCGAGTCATGATTCCAACCCTGGAAGTTTACGTTTTGGATATATATCTTCCAAGTTCAAGTTCAAGTTCCAAGGTTATTAGTAGTCCTCAGCCTATTGTTACTACCGGTATTAGTACTATTACTAGTAGTAGTCCTACTGAGAGTACAGACGAAACGTTCCACTTCACGAGTCTTGCAGTACCTAAGTAGAATTTGCCCAGGTGAACTTGCCAATGAACAGAAGCGGAAATCAAATCATACTAGTCATTAAGAAAACAGTACTCAGTCATATAAGACTGTCTAAGAAATGCATATGTCCAAAATAACATGCCATGCTATGCACATGCCACCACCACACGCGCACCAAGAATGATCCAATTCCGGTCTATGCAGAAAACTGGCTGTAATCCTGGATAAGTCCCTCCCATCCACCAGGATGGCTCGTCTCGGTCGGATTGGTCTTTCCATCCAAGATCATGACGTCCGTCATGCGGGTGCTGATCGAGTACCACACCAAATTCTGCGGCGAACCAACAACACGCATCATATTCGATTGACACTTGCCCTCGCAGGGCTGATTGTAGAGACCATTCCACGACCCATCGAAAAAGGCCCAGGCAGCAGAGTTGTAGAGGGAAATGTTGGAGCCCCCGTCAATATTAGTGGCCAGCGCGGAGCGACATTTATCGTCGTCAGTGGAGCACCATGAGAAGTCTGGATCTCCGTATTGAGCATAGGCAAACCAGGGTGCCGGTGCCTTCTCATACTCGCCAGAGCCTTGCATATAAGGCGACTCAGTTTGGAGAAGGCCGGCGTACACATTTTCGGCCTTGTGGAAGTTGTAGTTGTAGAGCCAGTGGTGCTCAGAGCCAGTACCAGTGAGCCAGGTACCTTGAGTCGCTTCGACCAAAATGCCACGACCGGTTGAGATGATAGTGAAAAGAGATTCACTATCCAGGTTGTGGTCTGCTGTCCATCCCCAGAAATTTTCAATGTATGCAGACGAGCTCTTTGTCAGGTGCATCACCATAAAGGCAGCCATGCAGTCCTTGGGATCTTGCGAGGTACAGCTGTTGGATATTGTTGTTTCGGCGGTACCACCAACTGTAACAATGGTGTTCCAGAGACCAACATCTCCGGGTTGAGCTCCTGCAGCGTTGATCTCCAAAATCTTCGCACCAGGGAGAATTTCACCTGCTGCAAACCGCATATCCTGGATTTCAATGACACCAACATCTCCAGGACCACCGAGTTGGACCACCGCGCGAGGTTGACGGGGATCCTTAAAGGCGTCGCCATAGCCCGAGATGACAGCCCATGCCTCACCGACCATCCGAGTACCCACAGGGACGAAAAGAGTATCGGAAACGCGGTAAACACCGAAGGGAATATAGGTGATCTTGCAATCTTCGGCGTTCTTCAACAAGATGGCATTCAGGGCCTCGGTATCATCGGTACGGCCATCACCCTTAACCACATGGCCCGAAACCGTCTTGACGTTCACGATATCATCACCGCCATATTCCCCATAGGTAGGCTGGGCCTTGGTGAAATACTTTCCACCAACCAACAAATTCTCCGATCGCTGAGTGATAAAGGACTTTCCAGCTTCATACTGGCCAGGTACCCTTGAGCCCCAGATATAGGTGTCAATGTGCGAAGCAGGTCCCAAGCGAGTAGCGCCGTTGCTATCAACCGCGATAGGGTGCTGAGAATCGTGGGAAAGGTTCTCGATAATGAACTGGCTGTTCTGGTTGCCGTTGTCATGAGAGGAGTCATGGAACAAAATGACGGTTCCACTGTTGATCGATGTAGAGTCTAGCAGAACCAGACTGCCCAGTCCGTTGCCGGTCATGTTGACAGCAGTCCCGCAGGACTCGAAAGTCGCACCCTGGAGCAGGACAGTCCATCCGCCAGCAGCAGAAAACGCCGTGCCGACCGCGCTAAAGTGGATGTTTTTGAAATTGACCTGTTGGTTCGAGTTTATGATACCGGTGGCACCGCCAAAAATACGCTTTTGGAGTTAGTTTAGGCCAGCAATGAAATGTTGCATCAGGAGAAGAACTTACCACATCGGTGACGGCAATAGTGGACCCGGCATTTATATCAATACCAGTATGTGTACCAGGGCCAGTCGGCATGCGAACCTCAACGTTGGTCAAGCCGGATCCTTGAGCAACTCCCCATTGGAGGGCAGTGATGGCGACATGAGCATCCACCGAAGTCGTATCCAAGATAACGTTCTTCATCACCATCATGAAGCTAGTTTCGGGGTTCCCGTTGTTCTTATCGTATCCCAGAACAAGGAACTGGCCACGGAAACTGGGAGAGGCTTTGATTACGGGTGGATTATTGGGGTTGCCAACAATGATAGTTCCGACAGTCAATTTCAATGTGCTTCCAAGTTGGTAGACTCCGCTGGGGAGATAGACCTCTGCCGGGAACCGAGTCACTCCGTTTCCTTTACGACTACCCCCGGCTCCGGTGTCATCAATGGCCTTTTGGAGGTTTGCTGTCTGATCGCCCGTGCCATCATTCGCAACATTGTAGTGCATCACATTTCTGTACACGGGATACGAATTATCTTCGGAGATATATGGAGCCAGACCAGCGCCTTGGCCTTTGTGATCCTGCTGGTCCAACCAGAAGACACCGCGCGAGGCTTGTCCATTGGGAGCGCATGTCTTGGAGGCCGGGACAAACGTTGGACTGTTAGATCTGCAGGTAGTCAGTACAAGTCATGCCTGGGAAGGTAGCCTTAACCTACGCTGGCTTTGGTAGAGTTGTGAATTTCTGAACCTGACTCGAAGGTGAACTTTGGCTCGAGGCCGGAGTCAAAGTATAGGTCAAAGTTGAGGGAGCAGTTGCCGCAGAGGAAGTAGCCGGGATAGAAGACACTGGCGCAGCGGCTGGACTCTGCTTCGAGCTCGATACGGCAGGAGTAGACTGCAACGGACTTTGCGAGGGAGTCCTTGAAGAGCTCGGTCTTTGCGGCGAAACTGGTGCTTGCGGGGATGTGGGCCCCTGTGCAGAGTCAGGTGCTTCTGAGGCAGCAGGATTTTTAACAGGAGTAGATGTATCTGCTGCAGAGGGTGTTTGCGCAGGAGTTGGCGTTTCCACCGGACTGACAGTCTCAGGAGGACTGGGAGGCTCTGCGCTCGGGGTGTCCAACGGAGTCAGAGTGTCTGTTGGCTTTCCAGCTCCGAGGAGAGTATCAATTAAGTCTGGAGCACCGCCCACCTGGGACAACAGTGTCGGAAACAAACCCGGAAAGAAGACTGACTCTGATGGGCCCTGATTGACTTCATGGAGATGTTCAATGTCACTCTCTCGAAGAGGACCGACCGATCCCGACGCAGTAGAGACAACTGCTACCAAAGTAGCAACAGACAGTGAGCTCCGCATCCTCAGACCTCAATTTCTCAACCGCAACTCTCAAGGATATCCTATCAAGCTGGGAACAGAGGAAGAGAGAAGAAGAAGAAAACATTGGGACCCTAGACATGGTGGAAAAGGGACCAGAGATCTGGCCAGGCCCTTCTGGCATGCAGGAGACCAGGCGGTTGGCATGGCGTCCTCAGGATACCGACAAACCTGATGTTTTGATCTGGGCGGGATGTTTGGAATGCGGTAGCTTCGCGGACCGCGCGGATCGTCCCCCTTGCGAGCGGAACAGGAGATGGACAGCACAGACGCGACGGCAGTGGACGGGCGATGCCAGAAATAACATTTTCGCTTAGTACATGATGGAGAAAATTCACAGATGCAAAAGGGAAATGGAAGAGCGTGGATGGTGATGATGATGATTTCGATGTTGATGCTGTTGATGTGGTTGTTTATGGTTGTGGGTCCACAGGTAAAGGTAAAGGGGCTCGAAAAGGTGCCCTTCAATGTCTAGGCAAAAATACCACTGTACATTTGGTCTAATGGCACATTTTGACCCATTTTTCTGTCGCGACATTCAAAGATGGGAATGTAGTCTCGGCATAGACAGCGGACTTGTTAAAAATGATATACTCTGGGACTGCTCTAGCTGGAGGAATACACAAGACTAAGAGACATTACTCAAATTAGTGACTCGAGGCGCGCTGTTGAATGGCCATCTCATTTAACCATAATAACAACTCACCGAACCGAGGGTATTTCGAAGCGAATTGACTCCCTGGTGGACTATTAAGTACTGGTAGGACTGCCAAACGCGTCTGAATAGTCCCTGAATGTTTCATAAATGTATACGAGTAAATCGGATATACTCGAATTGGTGGCCAAGTATAATACTACATAACCAATGGCTCCCTCGCCGAGCTTGAAAACTTGCCACCTCGACTCTATCTGATTGGCTCTGTGTACCCAATTCTCAGTGAACACGAGCTCGAGATTCCATTCCATAATTGAATGACCTGACAGCTATTGAAAACAACAAGCTGCAAATGTATACTTGTATTTCTGCTAATAAGTATATTTTTCCCATTCGGGAATAGTGTCCTGCCTTCCTGATTAGGAATATGGGGTCGAGCGAGCGAGTCTTGGCGTCCGCTGTTTATCGGCGGACTTGCGCAGAAATTGGAAAAAAAAAATCTCGACAGGCAGATTACTCCGCATCAGTCATACAATATGCAAGATTGATGTAAAATTGCTAGTGTGGAAGATGGAGGTTTCACTAAGAACTACAAAGTGACGGTATTTCTACCTGATATGCGAAAAGCCGCCACCATTATCTCTATGTTATTTGTTCCTATTTCTAGGACATCCTGGGAGGATATTGACCACTTAGTCTTGATCATGCAAAGTCACCATTCATAGGATGCGGAATGGCCATGAAAACTTCAAGGCCGAGCCCATCCCTAACGAATTCGTTTTGAAATTCGACTTCACGAAAAGTACAAGGGCTGAGAGATGGCATAGTGACTTACTTGGAAGCAAGTTCAATTTTATCAGACTAGGCGACGTACAAAGCGCATCTTAGTGTCTGATTACGGAGGAATATCCATTTTATAACACTCTCCCCACCCGAGAAGACGGGAAACTTTGATGGGAAACGTAGAGAGGGATCCGCCTAGACGATATCTGGTTGGAACTCCGGGCACTAAAAGATGCAATAGGATTCAGGGATTGCAAGACTTTGCTATGTATGTCACTCTCAATCCCAAACAATGACTTACCCGTACTAATTACTGGTCAGGATATAGTGCGCTATATCCGAATGAACACATTCTAGTTGCCAGACAGTACTTCTGCTAATAGACCTATATCTACTATATGGTATTGCCATCCATACATCAGGATCAAGAAATGGCACTTGCTGGCTTCGCCGACGCCCAGGTCCCGCCCATTCAAAAACTTGTGCCAAGAATGTCTTGATTTCCGGAGACAACCTGGCTTGAATTGCCTCTCCACCTGGTCTCGGACCAATGGGAGATTGACGCGATACCTTTCTACTAGACCCCGCGCTAGCTTGGAACAGTAAATCGAACGCGAGCGAGATCGGGAAAACCCGCGAACCGCTGTGAGCAGGCCTTTTCTGGTGGAGTCCTTGTCAGATCAGATTAGATGGCCGCACTGAAGACATTCTCTCATTGGCTGGAACTCTCCCCAAAATACAAGTATTCCTTTGCTTTGCAAATTTTGCTGGCTTTGCGCTAGGCGCCGCGAAGATGGAGGGTGGCAGTTTTTTTTTATAAGGAAAGCTAGCGGGCTTGAAAGTTTTTCTGTTGTCTATCCTGTTAATCTTCGCCGCACGGGATCCAGAATGCCGGGCACAGTCAACGACAAGATCAATCCCACCACCGCCTCGGTTGAAAGAGAAACCGAGATTGACGAAAAAAACCTCGCCAAATCTCAAGTCGGCGATGTCCTCCAGTCACAGGGTGTCACCCGCATGGAGGCTATCTACCGCGAGGCCAAGACAAATCGCACGTCGCTGTTGCTGGTCGCCATCTCAGTACTAGTCTGCGCGTTCGCCTACTCACTCGATTCATCGACGACATCCTACTACTCACTAGAAGCATCTTCATACTTCAAGCAGCACAGTTCTATTCTGTCTACACTCTCCATCGCCACCAGCATCATCAGTGCAGTGAGTAAGCCTTTCATCGCTAAGATTTCCGACATAATCTCGCGCCCATACACATACCTTCTCGTTCTCGTTTTCTACGTGATTGGGTATATTATCGTTGCCTCGTGCCAAGAAATCTCCGCATACATTGTCGGCGAAGTTTTCGTCGCCATCGGGAGCTCCGGTCTGGACTTGACCAACGATATCATCGTTGCCGATCTTACTCCCTTGGAATGGCGTGGCTTTGCCAGCTCCATGCTATCTACTCCATTTATCATCAATACCTGGTTTGCCGGGAAGATTGTCCAGGCCATCGATAGCAGGAACCAGTGGCGTTGGGGATATGGAATGTTCGCCATAATCATGCCTGTCGCTCTAGGGCCGGCCATTGCTGCTCTCATCTGGCTGGACCGCAAGGCTAAGAAGCATGGTATCGTCAATATTGCATCTTCGAACGCTACTCGCCGTGACGCTCGAGAGCTAGCTGAGAAGGAAGGTCATGAAGCGCCCCGTGGTGCAGTCATTGCACCGGCCGCTGAACCGTCGCGTACTTGGATGGAGGCACTGAAGACAAATCTTGAAGAGATCGACGCCTTTGGCCTAATCCTTCTCGGCTTTGGGTGGTCATTGCTTCTGCTCCCATTCTCGTTGAAGACTTACGCCGATGGGGGATGGAAAAATCCCTCTATGATCGCAATGATGGCTGTTGGAGGTATTTTACTTATCGCCTACGTGGTCTACGAAATATTTTGGGCTCGAGTACCGAGCGCCCCTCGTCGACTCGTCTTCAACAAGACCTTCGTGATGGCCGTTATAATTGACAGTACCTATATGCGTTCGTATCACCCTCTGCCCCCACCGCAAGCTAATAGCTAACAACGAGAGATGAATAGTCGCAGGTAACTTGCGCGGTCTATACTGGAGCTCTTATGTATATATCGCCAAACCATGGAGCTACCAAGACTGGGTCTACTACGGCAATACTATGACCCTCGCCCTTTGCATCGCAGGCCCCTTCGTCGGACTGCTACAACGTTGGACCCACAGATATAAAGCGATCCAGATAACTGGTCTCTGCATCAAGATTATCGGCATCGGAACCATGCTACAAGGCGACATGGCTACCGACAACACAGCAGCAATGATACTATCCATGATTCTAGTCGGATTTGGTGGCTCAATGTCTGTCGTTGGATCACGTGTAGCCTCCGAGGCATCAGTTCCTCACCAAGATGTCGCGCTCGTGATTTCTCTGCTCTCCCTCTGGTCGAAGGTCGGCAGCGCTATTGGATCCGCCATCGTTGTGGTTATTTGGTCAAGCCAGATGCCAAGCCAACTTCGGACACACCTCCCGACAACGGCAACCGAGGTCGATGTGATGAAGCTGTTTGGCCAGATCACTTTGATTAGAAGGTACGAGTTTGATGATCCGATGCGCGTCGGTGCAATTGTCGCCTATCGCCGTGCGTTATACTATTGTATTGCACCGGCTCTCGGAATCGCGTTTATCGCACTTATTGCAGCTTTCTTTCAGAATAATTACTTCCTTGGTAAGACGCAGAATGCGGTGACCAATCTTGGTAATGATGGATTACCTGTTGTAAACGACGGGAATAATGAGGAAGTTCCACCAGCGAAGACAAAGAAAGAGGCCTTCTTGCGATTCTGGGCTGGTAGGTAGATATAAGGTAGTTTAATGCGAGAGAGGATGATATAATGCATTTCTTTGCGAGTGGATGATTTGGAGATCTCGGCTGCGAGTGATGGGGCATCTGGTATTTACAACTCATCGCTAGATGGGATATTGCGCTACAAGGCCCTCAACTTTTGTGAATTTCGTTATCCGATATAATTATTCCAATACTAGTACTTAATCATTGTTTATTTCCTGACCTTAGCCATGTGTGTATAATATTTTCCTCCCATATTTCTCAATTACTGAGGCCTCCAGTCTCAATCACATAAAGCCTCAGACACCCAAATGAGTCAGCCCACATCTCTTGGCGTTTGTCCTTTTGTTGTTTTGATAGCCCAAGTTTGCTTGGAGATTTTCGCCTTTTTCCATAACTTTGGCCCATCTCTTTTTTTCGTCTGATCCATCTTAATCTCTTTCATTGTCCCAGTTGACTTCATTATTGGAAGTAAACTGCGTCTCCAGTGGCCGGAATTTGAACCCTGGCAGAAATCCCCTCAACAGCCAGGGGTACACATTTCCTGGGCACCAACAAGCTATCGCCATGCCTTCACTTCTGTCTTTGCCCTTGGAAATTCAGTGCATGATAATTAACCTTGACTATGCGTCTGAATTCAACAATTACGGTCAAACATGCCGTGCAATAAACAGCGTCGCCGATCAGCGACTTTATCAACATTTCGCTCAGCTGTATTCTCCTCGAGGGTTTAAACGGGTGATCGAAAATGACAATATGCTGGCTGTAAGACGGCTACTCTCCGCAGGTGTGGGATTCTACCGATACGATAGGGTCTACCGGGATCACCACACGCCATTTGAATTAGCGGTTTCCAGGGGCAATGAAGATGTCATCTACGCCTTCGTGGATATTTTGGGAAGCGAGAATACCATGAGCGATATATATGGTGGTGCAGGAGTCTTGGGAGCTGCTATGAAGCATGGGGGTGCAGAAATGCTTCATCTTTTAATGGGAATGGGAAACTCGACAAATCTACAGGGACAATGTCTAGGGTATGTTATTTTCTTGAGAATGGCGTCGCAGACCCGGATGCTAGCCACGTGAACACAATCTTGCGCTCATGAAAGAAACAGACAAGGCAGATTTCGAAACAGTACAGCTTCTTTTGGCCGCTGGCGCAGATCCCAATGCGACAGATAATCTGTATGAAGACTACCCAGATTATAAGCACAGAATGCCGCTTTTAATTGCCGCGAAAACCAAAAATGAGGAAATGGTGCGGCTACTTCTACAGAATGGAGCTCATTTGCTCCTTTCCAAGGACATCAATGCCTGTCAGATCGCTGAAATATGCGCCGCGGGAGCAGAAGATATGGCAAGGCTGATTCTGGAGAATATTGACATCGACGCCAAACTGAATACCCTTGACGATGAACAGCTATACCTCTTCTTCAACTATGCGGCAACTATTGGAGACGAAAATCTCACGGAGCGGTTGTTACGCATGGGGTGTTCAGCTGAAGCGGTGGGCACATTTTACGGCGATGCGCTACTGGAGGGCTGGCATCGCTTTTCGTCTCCTATCGCGCTTTGCTGCGAAACGTGGGAATACGAGAATTATTGAGATGATCACAAACAACGAGGATCCACTCGACGAGGAGAACAGGCTGGCTGCTTGTAGGGACTGCCTAGCTGTGGAGGCGGCCAAAAATGACGATGAATCTATTATGGAATAGCGTTGAAAATCGGAAGCAAAACCACCCAATAAAAATACCTACTTGCTCTTGAAAAAAAAGAGCAAAGCGACAAAAACTTTGAATTCAGGGCATATTTTTCAATCATTCAATTTGACCGCTTTCGGAAGAAACAAAAATGTGAATATCGATAAAGAAAAAGGCCGCGCCCACTCCTTCAAGTTCTCCCAGAAAGGCCGTGGGGAGTAGTTGACTTCGCAGCAAAGGCAATGAAACCGCCAACTAGACACATCACGCCGCTGAAGATCGACATTTGGGCAAAGCCCCCATAGTGTTGCACAAATGCTCCATTGGCAGGCGGACCGATCAAAGCTGAAATAGAACTAAGACCGATTCCCATTCCAAGGATAGTGCCACTTTCCTGTGGGCTCTTAATGCAGAGCGTGAAAGCTGTCGTTCCACCGGAAATGATTGTTCCGGTGGTGAACCCGACAAGGACGGCGTAAACCACCAATGCCGTGGTAGACTTTGCTTCATTCATGCAGCAGACAACTACTCCCGAAGCTATCCCCCCGAACATGAAAACGTTGAGTCGTCCAAATTTGTCAGCGAGGGCTCCAGGGACGACTCGACCAAAGGTCGACGCTCCGTTGACGATTGCTAACAGGTAAGATGCCAGGGTCGCATCCATGCCACGCTTCACGGCGTAGGTGGGCATGTAGAAGAGTGGAGCGAACATTCCGATGAACATAAAGAATAATGCCGCGATTACCATGCAGTACGTGCGGTCTTTGAAGGCGGCGGGAAGGAGAAAAGCAGATTTTCGAGGGGGTAGGCGACTCCGAACGGTAATACAGGAGAAAGAGAGCAGCGGAATGAGGAGGAAGCCTATGATGCGGATGGACCATCCGAAGCCCAGGTTGGTGCTGTTCAACATTTTGGAGAGCGCGATTGGTATGACAACGCCACCGATGGAGGAGCCGGAAATCACCAAGCCCAGTGCTGCGCCAGCCTTCTTGTCAAAGTATTGAGTGACCGCTGCCATTGCTGGGAACTGCAAGAATCCCATGGAGACGCCGAGCAGAATTCCCTGGGCCAACATGAACTGCCAGTACTGGGTACAAAGGCTGGTCATCATGATGGCAAACACAAGAAGCCCGGCGGAGGGTCGAAGAACCTTGTTTATGTTAGCTGTGCATTCAAATTTAGGAGCGATAGAAAATAAAGATGAGAAGAAGTGTTGTTTATATACCCAAGCACCATAACGATCAAAAAGAGGGCCACCAACCGCGCCTGCCGCAAACTGCGTGAAAACAGCAACGGATCCGATCCAGGCCACTTTGTCGGGTGACTGGCCTTTGAGTTGATGGGAGAGATAATATTCCACGAAGACGCCGAAGGAATTAGCAAATCCGAGAGCTGAGAAGAAAATACAAGCTGCCCCAGCTGCGGCGAGCCAAGCTTTGATACCTCCATCGGGAGGTGGGCCCAAGTTGCTGCCGTCTTGTACAGACTTTAGAGTAGCGACTTCATTCTGCCATTCATAGTTCAAAGCGAAGCATGGTTGATGGTATTTTGAGGCAACTTTCGACGTGTTAGAAGGTTGTGTAGTCGTGTTCAAGTGGTCCGAAGCTACATCTTCATTGCAGTGAGTGGAAGAGCGGTCGTCACACATGATGGGCGAATTGTAGGAGTGAGAAGAGTGATGAAAAAAGACACTTCAGGATCGTGAATGCCTCAATATTCCTTTCTTTGGTTCACAGCTTCAGAACTATCAAAGATGCAAGATGTATTGGCTTGTGCTGTTTATACTCCCGCAGTACTAGTTAATGCCCATTCACCATGCTGTCCCGTGATTGGCCCAGCCCAAATCTCGGGAAATTGCAGACGAGAAAGGCCAACTGCGCAATTCCCGACTCCGACTCCGACATTTGCTTTCCTTTGCTGTTTCGTCCTTCCTTCTTCCTTCTTTACTCTCCCTTTGTCTTTCCAACTTCCCTTCTGCAAGTCATCAGTCATCATTCGGTGCTCGGATCTCGGTCTTTTACTGATGTTCGGAGTAGACTGTGGCTGAACAAAGAAACTCTTTCTCTTATCTGATCTTCACAGGAGGCTCCAAGTTACGGTATGGATCCTCCCCTAATGCCGCAATCTGAACGGCGTCGTCGCCGGCCACCGATGTAAGAGAAAAGAATATCGTTGTTTCTCATCATCTATAGACTCTTCGAGTAGCTGACTGATTTTTAGATCTTGTGTGTTGTGCCGCAAACGAAAAATCAAGTGCAATCTGGAGACACCATGCAGCAACTGCGTCAGATCCAAAAATGTGGCTTGCGTTTACGACGCCATCTTGCCAAATCCACCCTCCAAACGGAGCAGTGGGGTGAATGCATCTGCAAATCAAAGCAGCCAAGCTCACCCACTGGAAAGAACCCAGATGGAGATCCAGACAGAGCAGGTTCCTGCATCCGATACCATGATGACGGCGCCGAGTGGGCGAAGCCCATCCATGTCAGCCCCGTCTGAAAAGGCGTTCCCAAACCCTTCAAGTCAACCTCCAACAGAGGAGCTTCAAATCCTGAGATTTCGAGTAAAGCAACTCGAGGAACAGCTGACAAAGACAGTCCGGGCCTCTACGGGACCCGCGACCCCAAGTCCAAATTACAATATCAGTACAACCAGATCTCACTTCGCTGGTACATTTCATGTAACCTCGGAGAGCGCCACTGACGGCCAGCCACCAACCATCTCACGATCTATCATGCACAAAACCAGGGTATTTGGACAAAGTCACTGGATGAATGGAGTTGCTCAGGTAAGGCCTTACTCCGGCTCATGTAAGATGGAGAACAGATGCTGATAGTGGGTGAATCGTCAGTTTGCCGAGGTCCTTGATCTGATAGAGCCCTTTCTTCAAAAGGAGGGTGCGAGAGCAATGTCAAACTTGACCAGGTGCAAGTGGCTCGGCAAAACGATCAAGGCTCAGCGCACACCAGCATGGCCATGCCCACCGACGCGTGATCTTCCCCGTAAGGATGTCGCTGATGCCCTGGTTGGGAATTACCTCCGAACGTCAGAGACTGTCTACCGCGTCCTCCATGTTCCAACATTCCAACGTGATTACGAGGATGCCATGGAATCAAAAAACTCAGACATGCCCTTTTTGATCCTTCTGAAACTGGTTATGGCAATCGGATCGTCGATTTATGATGATCGGTTTTCCATGAGAGCAACCGCCATCCGATGGGTCCATGAAGCACAGACATGGATTTCCGAGCCCGAATTTAAAGCCCGACTTGGTCTACAGTTCCTTCAAATTCACATTCTCCTTCTTTTAGCCAGAGAGATTGTCGGCGTTGACGGCTCTCTTGTGTGGGTCTCCACCGGTGAGCTGCTTCGCTTCGCTGTGTACATGGGACTAAATCGGGACCCAGAATTCCTCCCCAGAATGCCCTGTTACTCATCGGAAATGCGAAGAAGACTCTGGAACACCATCATGGAACTCGATCTGCAAGCGAGTATGGAATCAGGAGGTCCTCCTCTTTGCTCCCTGGACGACTTCAACACCTTGCCACCCGGCAACTTCGATGATGAAGCTATCGCCCAGGAAAACCCAATACCAACACCAGATAATGTGTTCACTGATGTATCCGTTGCCTTGGCCCTTCGCAAGATGTTGCCTCTCCGCCTATCCATTGTCAAGACATTGAATGGCATATCCTCCCACGCTGGATACGAGGAAACACTTCGCCTTGACCAGGAACTACGTGCAGCTTCGAAACTGATATGTCGCGAATTGCAGGGATACAAAAACAGGGGGAGTGGAGGAAGAGTACCATCTGATTACCAAACACGAATCGTGGACTTCTTCATTCGGCGCTATCTCACCGCAATTCACATGCCATTCTTCAGTGTGTCGCTGAAAGAAACCCAGTACGCATTCTCGAGAAAGGTCGTTATTGAGAACTCGCTGAAAACATGGTGCACGATCTTCCCAATGTCATCCGCAATGGCGAGCCATTCTCAAAATAACGTGTTACCTTTGGAGACTGATGACCTGTCCCGACTTGCGCTTTGTGGAACTGGCGGCTTCCGCACATCTTCCATGCAAGCCGTATTCCTCATTGCGGCTGAGCTCAAAACACAGGTTCAAGAGGAAACCTCCACCTTAGGCCCGATGTCCCTCCGCCGTGACCTTTACTCCGTCCTGCAAGAGGCCAAAAAGTGGTCTCTGCACTGCATGGAAGCTGGTGAAACAAACATTAAAGGGTATTTGTTTCTTTGTCTTGTCTGCGCACAGATCAAAGGGTTAATGCATGGTGTCTCGAGGGAGGAACTTCCCGCCATACTCCTAGAAGCGGCGGAAGAGGCGGAGGCCGGGTGCCTCAAAATCCTGGAGGGCAAGATTGATTCCCCGGCGATTGGTCTGGAAAGACAGGATGATATGGGAATGGACCCGGTATCTGAGATAATGGCTGACTGGAGTTTGATGGTGAGTGATCCTTCCTATATCAATATCGATTCATGCTAATACTTAGCAGATGCCTGACACCCACTTTTATTTGGGGGACTCTGGCAACATGGACTGGATGACGATGGATTCGCTGGCGGCATGCGCATCATATTCAATTGATGGCATTTGAGCTTATTGTATGGCCTGGATGGCCTTTGCTATTATGATACCCAAGAAGATAGTTGCGCCTGAGAATTAAAAAGTTAATGGCTATGACCTCAAGGAAATTCTGTATTAAGAGATCGACATCTTTGCGGCTTCGGATTTGAAGCGAAACGTGCTTCATTAAATTGAATCGCGAATAGTGTAATCTGAAAGGCTTCGAGGGGCCAACCTCGACACAGAATTTCGTATTCCATACCAGCAATAAATAGCACCACATCGAGGTCGTGATGTACGCAGCTGATTCTTCATAAAAAAATTCACCTTGTACAATCAAGACCATGTACATACGGAATACCAGTGGGCAGCGATCTCTGCTCCAGGTGAACACTTGCATACCCGCCTTTATTCCAACCCTTTGATTGGGTCATTGCAGTTGGCCGTCATGCTAGTAACCACTAGTTAGTAGCGACACAAATTTGAATCAAGCTGAGCTGTGGATCAAGATCTTCAAGGTCTGCGGCAACGATCCTGATCGTTGAAGGAAAAATACTCGCCAATGGTCGCGAATGACCACAAATTCCTGTACGGAGTACCCATGTATGATTTATGAGTGAATATACTCCGTGAATATTCTTCACATGTCTGTGAATCATTAAGCGATTATCAATATTTCATCTTCACCATATCCCAGCTGTCAGTGCAAACGCCACATGATGACACATCCAAGGTGGTACAAGCTACATCCAACGCGAGGGGGTCGCGAGAAAAAAAGAAATAGCAAAAAGCAAAAACGCAAAACAAAAAAAAGATTTGAGATTGAAGGTGAGGAAAGACAGTTCTAGTGAGTACTACTTGCGGAGTACTCTGTATAGCTCATTCTTGTAGATTTCTGTGAGATATTTGGAAAGAGCTCACAAAACGCCAGCGATTGTTTCTGATTTTCGGATCTCCATTTACCTTCTCCACTTGAAATCACGTCCTCCTGAACTCTACACTTCAAGTTGATGAATTATTTCGACCTGAACCCAATGAACGAACCCGACGAGCAAACTTAACGAACGAGGGAAAAACCCCCTCAAGAACGCCACCATGTCCGTTCTTCCCTTCAGCTACGCATGTTCAGCTCTGTGATATCCTTGCTGCCAGCTGCGCCATTCCCCACCGCGACCGTGTGATTTGTTTTTCCCACGCCAGTCTTGCATTTCAATTGCAGCCAGAAATAATACCCGACCGGACGACCCACTCGATAAAGCATCTGCATTGAGCAACTAGCGGAAGCAATTCTGACAAGGTTACACGAACTATCTGACCATTGGCATATGTACATATGTGCATGATGCATTCCGAGGATGCGCAGAAGATGCGCCGCGACCAAACCAAGCTGCGCTGTCAAATCACATATGATTGATTGGATTTTCTTAAGTCTCGGTGATCTGGGCTCAACGTGAAATTCTCCCTGGATCTTCTTTCTTTCACCACCCACCGATAGGTACTCTACTGAAAATCCATCATGACCGTAACAAAGTATCCTGAGTCTGAAACTGATGTGTGAGTTCTTTAGAGTCGCATCCATTCGTATTCGCAACAACTAACCATGCGACATTTCTAGGCTCATTATCGGGGCCGGCCCTGCCGGCCTGATGGCAGCATACTGGATGGCTCGCTATGGGGTGAAAGCTCGCATCGTTGACAAATGCGCGGAGAAGGTGATGCTCGGTCATGCAGACGGACTGGTGCCGCGCACATTGGAACTGTTCGATAGCTGCGGGTTCAACCATCGCGTTCGGAACGAAGGGGTTGCAGCAGTTATTTCAACTTATTGGGTTCGTTTCACTGCGCCATTGAAGCACGTCGGAATCGACTAATTCGTCTCTGGGTGAAAAGGGCCTCAACGAGGAAGGGAAGCTCGTGCGCCAAGAGCATTCTGGCGAGAATACGGAGTCGCGTATGCCTTTCGTCCATACACTTTTGGGACAAGGCCGGTTGGAACAATTCATTCTCGATTCTATTCACGAAAATTCGTCTATTAAAATCGAGCGAGGTGTGGTTGCCGAGGGATTGAGCTTTAATGAACTGGACCAGGAGGATCACAGTGCTTATCCTATCACTGTTCAACTTCGAACTCTCAATTCTGAAAAGTCAATCAATGGGGAAACACATGCGCAGAATGGGCCGATCAAGCTCGAAAATGGTATTGTAAATCGCCAACCCTCCGACGAATCAAATGGCGTCCCATCGCAAATCCAGAAGGAGGAGAAGATCGAGATTGTCAAAGCGAGATACCTACTTGCATGCGATGGGGCGCGCAGTTGGACGAGAACCCAGATGGGACTCCCAATGGAAGGATCAAGCACCGAATATGTTTGGTAGGCAGCCCGGGATTTTGAGATTGAGTGTCTGTCACTAACTTTTACCCAGGGGCGTGGCTGATGTTGTTCCTATCTCCAACTTCCGTGAGTGATTTAGATATGATGGGCATCTTGGTACCAGACTAATTAAAACCACCTTAGCCGACATTCGCCGCTTGGCTATGGTGGAGAATTCGGCCGGTTCAATTCTGATAGTTCCCCGTGAACGAAACCTCATGCGCCTCTACGTGCCAATGCCAAAGGGTCAAGATACGCAAACACCCGACGCAGAAAACGGCACAACCAACGGTCGCCGTGATAAATCCACGTTTACCCCCGACGACCTCCGGAAAATGGTCCAGGCAATCCTTAGCCCTTGGGATTTCGATTTCAAGATTTGCGAGTGGTTTTCTGCCTATGGCGTCGGTCAGCGAGTGGCCTCGACACTATCTCGAGAGAACCGGGTCTTCCTTGCGGGCGACGCTGCCCACTCGCACTCGCCAAAGATCGGAATGGGAATGAACATGAGTCTACAGGATGGCTTCAATCTCGGCTGGAAATTGGCATTGGTTGCACAAGGAGCCGCCGACCCTTCTATCCTGAACACATATAATGCCGAGCGACTGCCTTTAGCGAAGATGTTGGTCGAATACGATCGGCAAATCTCGTCGCAATTTACGAAAGACGAAAACGCGTCCGAAGATATACAAAAGACGGACGCCCGCACGATTCATCAGGAATTCGAAGATTTCTATGAAGGACGCAAGGCGTTCTATCCCGCCAGCAATCTTGTCCACAAACTCAGCAGTGAGAAGGAACAGAAGTTCCAGGGCCTCGTTCCCGGAGAGAAATTCCCTGTTCGCAAGCTTCTCAACCAAGCCCGCCTTGATACGAGATGGACAACAAACATATTAGAAAGTGACGGGCGGTTCCGACTTGTCGTTCTAGCGGGTGACATTCGCTTTCCGATGCAAAAGGACCGTGTTGATCAACTCGGCAGCGTCCTACCCTCCATTCTCAACCGATATGTCGCACCCATCAGCCAATTCGACGGTCCGATCAATACTTTGACAATCCACAGCAGTCCTTGGGACGAGGTCGAGTATCACGATTTTCCGGAGGTATTGAGACCCTTCGATGAAGTCATGGGATGGGCTTATGATCGTATTTGGTCCGAGAGGGCATGCAACTACGACTCTGAATGTGAGGGCAAGGCTTATGAGAAGTGGGGAGTCGATCTTGTTCGGGGTGCTGTGGCCATTATTCGCCCTGATCAGTATGTTGGATGGGTGGGCGAATTAGAGGATACCGTGGGCATGACCAAGTACTTTGATCAAATACTCACGAAAGCCCCAACTGCGTGCAACGGAAACGTGGAGACCGACTGAGAAGAAGGATGTGAAATCAGATACTGGAGTTAGTAGTTTTGTATATACTCCAGTGCAGGAGAGAGGGGATAATAAAGCGCAGCTTCAGTATATTTTGCTATTTTTCGATCGCAGAAGCGATTGCGCAATTTGTCGATGAAAGCTAGCGTGGACCGTTATCAAAGTCGCATCTTTTGAATACTAGTACACAAATCGCATCAATTTCCAATGTTCTTAATTTGACCCCAGGTATACAAACAGGAGATATAATCGACACTCCCTCTGGAGGTCCGTGCTGCTTATTATTCCGCTCGGACGAATGTCCCGACGGGTGACGCATCTCAAAGCGGCAAATAAAGCCTAAATGCTTCGAGACGAAGAAGGTTACATCCCCATCTCCTTCGATTGGGCCAAATGAGTTGCCGATCGGTGGTGAGTTTGCCACGGCCCGAGGGAGTATACCCCGTCCCGCCTCCATGAGCTCATTGGGGTGCAAATGGCCACTTCATGGACACAGTGCTCCATTGACCGAAGGAAAATCAGTTGTGTGACCAACCAAGCTGCGTATGGATAGTCCGAATTCTCAGCGACACCTATAGTGGGGTAATCGAAGTGAAAGGTAAATAACTGCAGCGTTTCAATTTTCAATTCCTGGGAAAAGCTGACTCGATACTCGATAGTTTCGTTTCACCATTCGAAGGCCAATGTTTCTCTAGAAGTCCCATAATAGTCCACCAGGACAATGTCCTCTGCAGAGAAAGGTACAGACGCCTCCTCGAATGACAGTGACAGCGATAACTACTTCACCGACCCACCGGAGGATCTCGAAGATCTCACATCGCGATATTCCGGCGACACCGCCATCCAAGATGAAACACAAGAGCCATCACCCCGAGTACGATTCCAGTCCACTGGCGGATTGCTACAGAATGAGCCACGCCGACACGCCGAGACCGAACAGGATCGTTCCCAGCGCGAAGGACTACCGCATCGTCCGACAACACCTTACGCCCACGGAACAGAAGATATAGCAGACACCCCGCTAAGCGAAAGGGCGCCACAAGCGGATCAGGACCAGAACCAGGATACAGATGCAAGCAATAAAAAGATCAAGGGACCAGAACAACAGCCAAAGCTACCAGGCGCACCGCAAACGCTGAACTTCCAATGCACACGCAATCGAATACAATCGACAGCCAACAAATTCAAGGGACGAGCAAGGGTCTGGGCCGATCGAATGGGACGACCCACGACCGGTGACGGCGACGATTTATATTCCGGGGTATACCATAGCGACTGGGCGACGGGTAGTCAACCACCAGTGTCGGATGTCACGGACAACAAGCACAAGTCGGAGGAGGAAAAGCGACAACATCAAGCACAAAGTAGTTCCGAAGCGCATCGACTGGTACGAGACCTAATGCAAGACCATTCCGCCAAGCGGCGCAAGACGCGTCCCAAACCGTATCCGCACGGTGGTACCGACTTTATTGGAGGCGAGGATGAGTACAGTCAAGACGAAGGTCTACGATATCGCTCTGGTGGAGGTGGAATTTTATCGCAGCTTATCAAGTTGAATGGCGGTGGCCAGGACGCGGGAGATATGTCGCGCACAAATAGTCAATCGTCCGTCTCCTCTGTCGATTCCAAATCTCTAGGGCAAAGATCGACCGCAGGAGCACCATCTCAGGCTTCAGCCGGGACAACTACGCCCAAAAGGGCGCCAGTGAAATGGTATAAAAGGCCACCCAACTCATCGCAGTCGATTCTTAGCGGAAAGAATGTGAGTTTAAGCGGAGCGACCACGCCAGTCTCGAATGAAGTGATTTCCGCGGCCGAGAATCGCCGAGGCAAACAGTCTGACCGGAAGGTGAGGTTGGAAGATGAGATTCGAGTCACGGTGCATATTGCCGAGATCATTTGTCGACAGCGGTATATCATGCAGTTGTGCCGGGCACTGATGTCCTTTGGGGCTCCAACTCATCGACTCGAAGAGTATATGCAGATGACGGCGAAGGTGTTGGAAGTGGACGGTCAATTTCTGTATCTTCCGGGGTGCATGATAATATCTTTTGATGATCCGTCTACGAGAACGACGGAAGTAAAGCTTCTTCGAGTCGCGCAAGGGGTGGATCTAGCTCGACTATCCGATACGCATCTCATCTACAAGAATGTCATTCATGACGTGATAGGCATTGAAGAGGCTGTTCAAGATTTGGACGATGTGATGGCTAAGAAGCCTCGTTACCCCAAGTATGTTATCGTTTTTATATATGGGGTTGCGACCGCGACAGTCGGACCATTCGCATTCAATGCTCGACCGATCGACATGCCGATTATCTTCATTAATGGCTTACTTGTCGGGCTGATGCAGCATGTGGCTGCACCTCGATCAGCACTCTACTCGAATGTATTCGAAGTGACCTCGACAGTGGTGACCTCCTTTCTAGCAAGAGCGTTTGGAAGTATTCCCAAGGCCATTGTGGATGGGAAACGACAATACCTCTTCTGCTTCTCTGCGATCTCCCAAGCCTCAATCGCACTTATCCTGCCTGGATTTTTGGTTCTATGCAGTAGTCTCGAACTTCAATCCCATCAGATCATTGCGGGCTCTATTCGAATGGTCTACGCAATCATCTTCTCACTCTTCCTCGGCTACGGCATCACGGTCGGAACAACCGTCTACGGACTGATGGACAAGGGCGCCGTATCTGACATCTCCTGTCCAAAGGATGGCGCATTTTCAAACCCCTACGTCCAACGCTTCCCTTTCGTCGCCGTCATGACGGTCTGGCTACTCATCATCAACCAGGGGAAATGGAAACAACTTCCTCCAATGACTATCATCGCGCTGAGCGGCTACACGACGAACTACTTCAGCACAAAGCGACTGGGGTCGAACTCGCAAGTAGCAAATACGGTAGGAGCATTCACAATCGGGATCATGGGAAATTTGTACAGTCGTTTATGGCACGGCCATGCTGCGACCGCAATTCTTCCAGGTATATTCATTTTAGTACCGTCGGGTCTAGCCGCGACGGGAACCTTGATCTCTGGCGTCCAGTCTGCAGATGAAATTCGACAGAATGTTTCGTCGCACCAGGCGGCTAGTACTGCGCCCGGGGCGGGTCTTGCATCTGCTAGTTCGGTGTTTAGCTTGGGATTTGGCATGATTCAGGTGGCTATTGGGATTACTATTGGACTGTTCATTGCGGCGTTGATTGTATATCCGTATGGGAAGAGGAGAAGCGGATTGTTTAGTTTTTAGCTGGACGAGACCTCGTATTCTTGCTGAATTGCGGTGTAGTGGCAGTCAATTCCATATATTTCCATATTCCAAGTATTTACTAATACTGCCCCCTTTCGACCACGCGTATTCCGAGTGCAGGCGTGTTCACTGTTGTTGCGGTGTATCGTGAGGTAGCCAAAGACACTTTTCAAAACATCGAATAAAATAATATTCAATGCATTCAATCGAACATATCCTTGCTTTAAATGCACTGTTGTATCTACTACTATTAGACTACTCTTGCCGCCAAACTAACAACAAAACCCTCGACTACCCCGACATTCCAGGCAAACTAATTAAAGAAAACTATATCTTACCGCGTATTCGCGTCCCCAAACAATATGAGCGGGGCACATTTTCATTTCCCCAAACAAGCCTTAGCCCCAGGATCGACAAGCGAATCAAAACAGCGCCACCGCGCATGTCGCGCCGATCGCGGCG
The DNA here is from genome assembly GCA_031761475.1 of Penicillium pancosmium. Taxonomy (NCBI): domain Eukaryota; kingdom Fungi; phylum Ascomycota; class Eurotiomycetes; order Eurotiales; family Aspergillaceae; genus Penicillium; species Penicillium pancosmium. The sequence continues at coordinate 24,665 of JAVMSB010000237.1, read as the reverse complement.
ATGTCTGGCCAGGAACGATCGGAAATGTCCGACCGATAGAAAGTCGGCAGGACAGGGTGGTATTCGGATGGACTAGCTGATTGCTAGCTGGGGCAATTTGATGTTCAAGTTTCAAGTTTCGGGTGATGGCCAACAAGGTTCGAGTTGAGTTGTGCCAGCCCTGGAGTACATCGGGCCAACCTTGGTTGGATCGGGGATTAACGCAGGAACCTTACGAAAGGATAAGTATAAATATCGATCATTCGTCACACCTGAGTCACTCGCATTGAAATTTCAGATTTAATTATTCTTTTCGAATCACTTCTCACGAGCAAGCAAGCAAGCAAAATGGTCAACCTATCCCTCATTTCCCTCCTCGCAGCTGCAACGCTCGCAACAGCCTCACCAACCGTCTATTTAATCCGCCACGGCGAAAAGCCCGACGACGGAAACGGACTCAGTGCCGCGGGTGTGCAGCGCGCACAATGTCTGCGAAATGTCTTCGGATCGAGCTCCGAGTATGACATTGGATATATTATGGCCCAGACACCCAAGAGTGGTGCGTATCCTCTCTAATCCCGGAGGAAACATGAAGAAGTGCTGATTTAATGTAGATGGAAAACGCCAACGACCCCTCGACACCGTCCAGCCCCTCGCTACAGACCTCGGCCTGACGGTTGATACATCCTGCGACCGGGATGATCCGGACTGTGTGAAGGATGTGGTTGATGGGTATAGTGGAAGTGGCAATATTTTGATTTGCTGGGAGCATGATGCTTTAACGGATATTGTCAAGGAACTGGGTGATAAGGATGCACCGGATTACCCTGATGATAGGTATGTGTGCGAGCTGTAAAAGCCGTGAGTAAGGTTGGTTTTAATTTGCTAACTTGATGTATAGCTTCAACATTATCTGGACCGACCCTTCGCCTTATGATTCCATTACCGCCGAGACCAGCGAGAACTGCCCTGGTCTGGATAGCTAAATTGCTGTATTACTGCACTGCATCGTGAAGACCGACATGATATGATATTTACGCATACTGGCTACGAAATATTATGAAACATTGAATAGAACTTGAGTGTGAATAACTGATTAACAATCGTTGTCGTATTCTTTCATTGGATACATTACACTGGCTAGACAATAACACCGCTCATAATGATGTACATTGTATCGTATGAAAATGGCCAGCATCTATGACAATAAACACCATGTACTGCAAGGCAGGCGACCAGCCGCCTGGCAGTGGAATATCGAAATATAATTAGTCTATTCATCCTATCGAGCATCAACGGCCGGTGTCTGATCCCGCCAGACAGCGTAGCCGAGTAGCTCTAACAGGTGGCGCTCGCGATGGGTAAAAGTGCGCACGCCTTCGTTCCGCAGGAACTTCTGTGCATGGCGAAGAAGGATCGGGGCGTGGGTGGTTGGAACGGATAACTGAAGAAGAGCTTCGTGATTGAGGACGATTTGGTCGGTCGGCGAAGGGATGGAATTGAGGAGGAAGCGAGTCTTTTTATCGCGGGCAAGTGAGTCGCAGTATGTTTCTAACATTCGGTTTCGCACAATGAAATGCAGGATGGATGGAAAGGAGTCTCGCTGGACGATAGTTTGGGAGAGGGGATCTTCTGGTGCAGCGAGACCCTTCTGCATAGCAATGACATACTCCAAGTCTTCCAGCAAGGGCGTCATCTGCATTCGGGCAAGTGAGGCATGATCCAAGATAGGACGGTCGTAACCGAGCTTCTTCCTCCAGAAATAATTGCACAAGACAAGGGAGATGATGCAGGGGATCAGGACGACGTATCCCCACCAACGTTCCGCAGTGACCATCGACGCGGCACCAGCCACCAATCCATTAAGTCCATTGACAATCGCATGCCAATGAAAGCGTCGGAAGCGGGTATGCAATCGGCGACGAATCTCATCATCAGGTTCGCTCGCTTTGACAGCAGCGTCATGTTGGTAAAATCTTCGAATCAAACACACCGACCAGACAGCATTGGCTATTCCAAACAGGGCTGCTAGTCCATTGCCGACATAGCCAGAGAGAAGGTTACTAGCTTTATAGACTTTGGGATCCGCACCGCCAATAGCCATCAGCGTACCGATGCCGACTAACAGCGAGCCAACTCCCATGAGAACGTCCATGACAATGCGGTCCACGACCTCGGTGCCCATCTCCCTGAATATAACACCTAGTCGACTCCCCAGTAACCTCGTAATCTCCACATTCTTGCAGTGATATTCCTGGAGCCGGGTCAAGTGTCCCCGCTCCGCCTGAAGAAGTTTGACATTCCGATAACTCAGTTTAAAATCCTGAATCGCGACGAGGACCATTCCTAACGCCAGTGTGCCACCAATACCCATCAGTACCGCAGCGAATTTCGGGACCGGAATTTCGTTCCAGACATTTGCTGCAAAGTCACCAGCATTGGCAAGTTCGAGGTATCCAACGCTCGCGAGGAGGCTATTTTTAAACTGTTGTTGGTGGAGTAGACGAAAGCGTCCGCGGCGCCGGATTAGGATGATCTGGTCTTTGGAGGATTCAAGGGATTCTTGCCAGGTAATATCACTGGCTTCCCGGGCGAGTTTCGGGATGGGGGCAATGGAGGATAATTCAAAATCTGATGGCGAGGTAGATGAGGTGGCTTCTGATGTTTTTTGGAGGGATTTTGGAGGCAATTGGGGGCGGGATGGAGAGGACAGGGGGGCGATGAGGGTATCGGAGGAGGCCCCGGGGGTGGCCATGATGTTGTCGGTCGTGAAAGGAATCAGTTTACATATCTCACGACGAACAAAGGTGGTGGAAGAGGTACAGGGAGGAGTGAAGGAGCAAAGAAATGAGAAAAAAGGAGACGATAGGGGGAAAAGAAGGGGAGAAGTGAAGTGGAAGTGGAAGTTGGCAGGGGAAAAGGCGGAGAAGGAAAGTGTGGGGCGTAGGGCTGAGGATCCACGTTCAGCCCTACGCCTTGGCTATACTTTAGTATACTCATGTAGTAATATACTAGTATATACTATCTATATCCAGTGCTTACCAGTATCATGGTCCGAGTGATCCTATTTCGTATTGATTGGACGGTTCTGGCCTACCCGGGTATTGGAATACCACACCAACAGCCACTGCTCCTTGCATTACGCAGCCTATGACCCACTACAGGCAGCCAAATTGTGGTCAGTAAAATAATAATGAAATAAACTAGTAATAGTATTCAGAGAAAAACGAAAAAAGGATAAGTAATATGCCAGTTCACTTATATTATTGATCTTCTTGTGCAGTACTACTACATTATTTGTGCGCGCTCTGTGCTCACTGAGCCTGCTGGCATGTCATTGGCTTTTAGGAACTTCTTTAGATATGGATTTTAGGTCAGGAAATATTGAGTCTTGACAATTCTAGTCGTTTAATGCGTCCGAAATCCAATAAAAGAGACATTTCCGGACTCGAATCCCAAAGCAATGATAGCGTCGTTGTTGCGCATCGCAGTCTTATAAATCCGAGGACGAAACTCAGAAGGAAGCCAGATCCTTTTCTCGCCATTCAATGTAATCCACTGTCCATCTTCAATAGTGACGGTTATTCCAGGCGCTGCATTGTGCTGAGTACGTGCTCCCCTTGTGGCTGTTGGTCCACCGCTCAGCTGTTGTGATTGTCCACCCTTAAGAGCTGCGCCTGTGTTTCGGCCAACGCTCATTAGATTCAAGATTTTGTAGAGTTTGCTACCCTTTATAGATGCGAGCAGTCTCACACGCAGGGGATTCATCGAACTAATATTTTCCCCAGGCCCGAGGGCACCAAAGTCGGTTCGTAGATGTATCTCCTCACTAGTCTCGTGGGAACACAAGTGCAAGTTGGGTTTTGAAGAAGGTTCGCCTTCAAAAAACTCTAGGTTAGCGATCTTCCCACCAACTGATGACCAATGTTGAAGATGTGCACCGGTTGAAGAATCCCAGAGTACGATGTTGCCATTCACGCTAGAAGCCAGCCAGCCATTGCGCGCGAATGCTAAGCGTACGGAAGGTGAGCTGAACTTGGGAGCGAATAGGAATGGCGACTTTAGGATCCTCTTTGTGGCAAAAGTTGCTGTGTCCCAAATTGTTATCATCTCATCAGCCGTGTGTATCTGCGCCAAAAGCCGATTATCGAGGGAAAGTGCCATCGCGTCAATCGTTCTGGGGAACTCTTGGAGCCGGGGCTCCCAGAATTTATAATCAAAATTCCCCAGCTGTCCCTTGTGGAACTTCTTGGCATAAAAGAAAGAAAGGGTCTTCTTTATGTCTCCTGTCATGGTGTCACATATGTGAACTTTACCAGGGGACCTTGAAACCAAAACTGTTCTATCATGTGAGATGATCATTTCCCTGATCCCATTTGTGGGTTTGATATCTTGGTTGGCCCCGAGATCCCACAGCCGTACTATGCCATCCCTTCCGCCAGATGCTAGCAAAAATCCCGGGTTGTTACGTGCCAGAGCCGTTGAGAACACGCCTCTTAGACCCATTTCCTGGGTGTGTGTGGGTAGCCATGTCGCGCAATTTAAGATTGTCATCGAGTCGTCTGTCTCAACAAATAAAAGCAAGGACCCATCAGGTGAAAAGGCAAGTTGACGAAGGAAGTCACGTTCAAGACAACTATTTCGGAGCACTGAGTGATTCTGGGTATGCAAAGTGTGTGTCGTAAAATCCCACATATGGAGCGAGCAGTTCGTCACAAAAGCCAATGTTCGGTTGTTGGGAGAGAAAGCCAGCCGTCTGGATGGAACTGGGTCTGATTTCAACCCAGCCTCTGAGTTGGTGCTAATTTCATGGTTTAGACTGCCACTCGTGGTATCCCATACTTTTATTACTCTGTCCTCCGCAGACAAGGATGCTAACATTCGCCCATCAGGCGATATTTGTAATGAATCAACCGCATGCGAATGAGCCTTGAACCTGTGCTTGATATCCCGTGTCACGAGATCACTCAGCTCTAACGTACCGTCCGCAAAGCCGGACGCTAGAACCAGACCACCAGGGCAGAATATCCTTGTCGGCGCTATCTCCGAATAGCCCGCGAAGGTATGCTTGACGATGAAATTCGGCAGGTCATATGTTATCATCTTGCCGATATGGCCCACAACCGCGAACAATTGACTATCAGGTGAGAATTGCACTCTCTGGATGCCGCGATGGCTAGTTTTGTGTAGGGTTTCGGTTTTTCTGTCCCAGACCCTGAATTGACCATGGAATGACACAGATGCGAGGTATCGACTATCGGGAGAAAACACCAACGGTTCCCAATAAAACAAATCATCTCTTTCGGCCCTCGGAAGAACCTTAAAATTCTCCAAAACGAACCTTTTCTCCAAATTGCCTGTCGCCAGGTCCCAAAGTAGTGTAAACCGCCCACAAACAGAGGCTACTAGCCGACCATCGGGAGAGAAAATCATTTTGAGGACAGGACTCTCATGGCCTTCGAGGCTCTGCAACTCAGAGCTCCAATCAGTATATACTTGTGGAATCTGGGATAGCCAAGAGGGGAGGTCGGCCTCGAGTATTCTTCGAATTTGATCCCTGGGTGAGAATAATAATGCAGAACAATAGAGCTGCAGGGGGCATTGGTATATAATCTGGGAGTTTTTGAGAACAAAGCGTTTTCCGTAGACGAGGAATTCAGACATTGTCGATGGGAGCATGTCCTGGATTTATTAGTATTGCTGATAGAGTATATCCCGATGAAACTCACTTCTGGAAGCTCCAACATAGCATCAATATCTACGACCACCTCTGACATCAACCCCAAAAGGATCATAGCTTCCACCCAGTGTAAGAAGTGTGCGCGAAGAAATGAAACGGCGTTGTTGATAATTTCATTGGATTTATGCACAGTATGCATTGTTTGTATGGATTGTGCGAGATGATGTACCCAGTAACGGCAGGCATAGTGCATTTCTGGAGGAAGGTAGCAGTTGAGAGTGTCATGATCTAGAAATTTACGTGATGTATCGTATCCGGGCAGTTGACAGATATTCTGTCGTAGATTCTTCCGACATAGAGACAGGCATTTCATAGTAATGTAACCGTGCGCTTCCAGTGAATCGATCCAGATCGGGCTTTTATGACGGGTTTTTGGATCGAGAAGGAAATCTCGAAACGACAGATGAAAGAGGCGGACCGGCTGGGTCATGCTATTTGGAACACTTAGGACCGAATGCAGGAGATCCAATCTGCTCTGGATGGTGGTTTCCGTCATGTTCAGAAGTTTCGAAAGTGCAAAGATTGAGAGTGGACTTTCAAGGGTCACGATGACACCAACAACCTGCTGAAATCCCTTCGCTAATTCTTCTTGGCGTCTTCCATTCCCTGGGTCCTTGAGCAGGCGATTGAGCACATGAAGATATGCTCTGTCGAGCTTAGATATCTGTTCGGAAGACACAAGTATGTCCGCCAGAACTTCCCCTGGGTCGAAGGAGCGGTCCTCGAACATGCGACAAATGGTAGCGGCAAAAATGAACAATGAAGATGAAAGTCTCACCAAATGGTGGATTTTTGATTCTCCAGGCCAATCTATAGGTAAGGAGCGCTCTGTCCTGATTTCGGAAAGCTTATGGCTCAGGAATAGTGCTAAATCATGGCTGACGGCTTCTTTGGCAATCTTATGCAGAATGAAGTCTTCGTGATTTAAACCCTTGGAGAACTCCGCTCGTATCTCCAACTCGGGTCTGCTGGTTATGAATACCCGTAGATGTAATAATCTTGGTCTTTGCAGTTGTGGCAGAAGATGAAGTATGAGTCGTATGTCATCATCATTCTCGCACTCATCCAGTGCATCAATCACTATAATGACTGTCTGAGCAGGAAGGTTAGGCCGCTGAGAGGATAACGCGAAAAGTGGATGAAGGATCAATTTATTGAACTGCTCCTTCATTCCCTTCATTACGATATGAGGGTCGCTATGAATTGCTTGCTCGATAGGGTGACGCAGTCGAGGAAGGCTGATCACCAACTGTCGCACGATTGATGAGATGAGCTTTGTCGCATTTCCTCGGTCGCCCTCGCCTCTCTTGAAAAAGAAGCTGGCACCCAAAGCATGTATTTCATTAAAATATCTGGCCAGAGTTCGAGAAATAGTCGATTTTCCTGTTCCAGCCATCCCATTTAACCAAAATATACATTTCCCTTCACGCGAGTCCTGCGGGGAGAAGGCCCATTCTTTGATCTGGCAAAGAAGATCGACCCGCGTACCTTCAAGACATTCATTTTCATGTTGATCAGTGATTGAGTTGAAGAGAGCCTCCGGTACGATCGGGAGCTGAGCCTCAATAGCTTTTACCAAGTCAGTGTGTCGCTTCCTTCAATAAGCGATATCGAACTTACTAGGAGAATGATTGAAAGCATTGTTGATGGTCCCGTTATTGATCCCGACCTGCGGGCCGAAGTTATTGTCGCCGAAGGACATGGTGGGACCCATGGTTCGGCGTCCTGGATTGAACTTGTAAGAGAGAAAGCGGGGATGCGGTCACTCAGCCTCATGTTTTGGTTATTCACGCTAGTCGTATCTAGTTTAGCGTCTTGGTATACGGACCAGCTGGATGGGGGCCAAACAGTCACTTCGACGCATGCTTACTGCATGGAAGGGGAAAGAAGTAACTGCAGCAAATATTCGGAGAAATAATTCTCTAAAGGAATCCATCATTTTCACGATTGAGGTTCACTGAAGCAACGAGCAACTGGAAATGCAATCTAGCCTGATGTAGCTAAATTATGCTATGACCATCCATGGATAAAATATAGGTATTATTTGAATCTGACTGCTATTTTTCAATTTCGGGTAACTTGTATCACCATGGGCTTGAATCGTACTGTCAACAAGTGGAATGCGAAAGAAATCTGATGATGTTTGAATGAAGCTTATTGAAGTGCTTCGTATTCCACATAGTGCAATGATCACTCCAAGCCGAATATTTCCTGCCTGGAAGGGGAAAAAGTGACTACAGGAAAACGCCAAAGAAATGGACTTGAAAAAGGCAATCTATGATTTTGATAATTCACGCTATATGCAACAAGCAAACGAAAATGCAATTTAAGCCCTCTTGGCACTCTTCTCCTCAGCCGGATTCTCACTCAGCGCCCGGATGAGTTTCGCCCCCGCATCAGCCGTATCGTAAGAATGAGCATTCCAGAACGCCGCCTCCCGATCCGATCCCTTGAGAACATCATCCTGGACCTTCTCGGTGGTCGGAGACGGAGACCCATCCGACTGCGCCGCATCAGTCCCAGACTCGTATACGTTAACCCGATCATGGAAACGAACACGTTGTCGCACACGACCAGGGGAACCACCCGGTGAACCAGCCCGACCCGACGCAATGCCCATACTCATTTCGAAGAAATCCTTCCGCACGGCGTGGCGGCAGGTTTCTTCTTGGTACAGTGTTTCTGCGAAGATCTTCTGCATAGCTGTGGCGGCGGTGAAGCGGATGGCTAGGTAGGCCTGTTCGGCGATGAAGACAGTAAGAAGAAGAGAGGAGAGGTGTACCTCTTCCATATCACCGCGGTAGATGTGGACAATAGCAGCGGTGGAGAGCGTTCCCATCCAAGCCAGGAAATCCAGTCCCAGCAAGCATGGACCGATTGAGTCCGCGCGGATAGGTGGTGGCCGTTGATTCTCGCGAGCGAGTTTGAAAAAGTCACCACGTAGCTCGAGCCAGTTGTTTAGCAGAAAACCGAGTGGAACGAGTGGCCAGGCCACGCCGAATAGGGCAAGGTATCCGAATTGCACGCACATCTCCAGGATGTCCTCTTCAACCTCGTAGCCGTCCGAGTCGGCCTCTTCCCGGAGTCGTTGCAAAAATGGAGTCTCGCCGGGCGGGTCCAGGAGGAGAAGATCGGTAGCTTTGGAGAAACTGCGCTGGCGAGTCAATCCAGCCTTGCGATCTTGGTAATTGCGCCACTTTTGATAAAGCTTTTGCTTGACGTAGGGGAGGATGATCTCCTCGCAGAAATTGAAGATCTGCGCGGTCATCGAGAGGTAAATGACCTCCTGCTGGAAGCGAGACCCGTCGACCTGAAAGTCCTTGTGCGCCATCTCGATATTCAGACCCGCTCGCTTGATAATATCCAGCTGGGGCACGATTGTCTTTCCGAAGGGAACATAGACGTAGGCCGTCAGGATGGTCGGCAGGAAAGAAGTGATAAAGTTCATGACGAAGGTCTTCTGTGTCTGGGCCAAATCATAAAGGTCTCTCGTGCGATAGTTCTCGTACTCCGTCAACCGGGTCGCGATACGCGTTAGTAGTGATGTGATAAACGGCAACGATAACGAGAAAATAATTGTAGGCGCAAATTCCAGAAACCCTTGGAACTTTCCATCATAAACTTCGGAGATAAATACCTCCGAAGCAAATGTCACGATGATCAAGCTTCCCAGCGCAAATGCCGCGACCGAAGCAAACGGGATGAGCAAAAGCTGGCGCAAAAACTGCTTCCATCCAGGGAAGACACGCGTCACTTGGCCAGTAATCGGATCCTTTACCTCCTTCTCCCATTTATACTGCGGGCGATTCACCTTAAGAGCACCCACACCACGCACACCCCACCGATGTGCAAGGTCGAATTCGCGGACTTTCCAGTATTCGACAAAACAGATGCACCAGACACACAGCAAAGACCCATATATAATCGAATAAGGGCCGAAATAAAGCCATCCCACAATACCCAGCGCAGCAGGTATAACCAAGGCGATGGAATAGCATTGAATGAAGGCGAAATAGAAGGCGACCTTCTCGCCAAAGAGCGCGCGAATGGTATCGAGATCCCGGATGGTGAGGACGGTCTTTCTACTCCACGCCCTCATCAACTCTGTGCACGCATCTTTATCGTGTAGCGGGAATGAAGCTGTGACACGCTCCCATTTGCCGAATTCAGGTGTTATTCCGGCGCCGCCCAGTTCTTTCGACCAGGTGACGGCGTGGTAAATGGAGCGGATCTCCTCGGCGGGGGTTTCGGCGGTTGCGGAGATCTCGGTGGCTGACGGAAGGGTATGGGTGATGGCGTACATCCAATCCTTTACTCTGTACACTATATCAGTACAAGTCACATGGGATAGTATTAGGAGTATGCAGCGAGATGCTCTTCTGGGTGTATACCTTGATTTTTGTATCATTTTGCCGAGGTGGTCCCTCGGGACACGAATACAGACGAGGAGGGCTTTCCCATGGCCATGACGGACCTGGACACGAAGACCAGCTTCGGTCAGATCGGCCATGAGAGCGCGAAACTCTGCGATGGCATGGGATTGGTCTGGAGTGGGTGGTTAGCATATGAGCTTAACTCCGCGGGGATAGCTATAGCTATCGGACATACCTAAGTCGCCGAATTCATATTGTAAGACCCAATCGACGCCGAGGTTATCATTTTCAGCACTTTCAAGGGAGATCCCGGCGAGCCAAGACATCTAGACATGCGGAAAAAAGGTTAAGAAAAGACGGTGTGGGGGAAGTGGGAGAGGAGGTGAGGTTGGAAAAGAAAGGCGGGCGTGGAAGAAAGAAAAAGGCGGCGGGGGAGACGCTAGCGATCGATCAGCGCTTAAGGGGAAGACGATTATTATTACATTTTACGGGGTATTGCGGGATGACTATTATTATAATTACTATAATTACAATAAGAATAATCAGATTAATTTTATAGAATACTAGTTTGCCCTCTATTCTGCTCTATTCTGCCTATATGTACTGCTTACACTGCCTACACTGTACTTTGTTGTGGTGTCTCATAGATCCACCTCAGCCCTACAAGGCGAAGCACCCGCTGCATTGCATGAGACATTTTTGCGTGACTCCTCAGGGGAAATATTTTTGCATAATATGACATTGCCTTCAAATACTGTAGTACTTGATAACATCTCTATTCATTATTCACACTCCTATTTCCGTCTCCCTCCTGTTCTCTCGCTTGCATCATTGTGGAACAAGCTCCCTCGCGCCCCACCGTGGAGAGCCTCCTGAGTGGCAGAAAAGGAGGAAGAACACCTGGCAGCGGTAAACTAGGCACAGCAATTGCTGCAGTATCGAAATTAGAATTTTCATAAAGCGCAGCCTGATCTAAATGGTGGAAGATGTATTATAGACCGAACTGGATGTACGCCCGAGTCCCAGCAGGAATGTCTCGAAAACAAGAAACATAACAAAAAAGAATCAAACTGCAACAAAAAGTTGCTGCCTGCGCCAAGCCCAATCCAGAATCTCGCATCTGCCTGTCGGGTATTCTGTCCACGTAGAAAAATGGGGGATATCTGGTACAGCAATTGCAATTGAAATAGCATGAGATACACGCAGCGAACACCGTCTTTAAACAATAACCCAAGTATCCCGTATGCCAGTTGAAATTGTAGACACCTACCAGACTCTACGAGTACTCTCCTCGTCACTACGACCTCAGCCAAGACAAATGGCCCACTCATCAACGTAGGCACCCACATTCATTCGTCTTCCCCTTCTCCTTTCTTCTCCCCTGCAGCCACCCCCGTATATATGGCGATCTCAGATCGGCGACCGGGGTGACATCTTCAATTCCAATCACCTGGCACCTCGGCATACACCCCAATATTCACCCAAATTCCCCATTTCCTTCGATCGCATTCCGCCAAGTCCTTCCATTTACCACCCCACACAGAAGTTCCCACTAGTCTGCTTTTCTTCCGAATCAACAGCAACTCGCCATGGCTCGCCCAGCTTTTCGCGGCACGCATGCCACCCTCGGCCTCAGCGTGCTCCTCTTTACGTTCATGTTTTTACCCACTTTTCTCATCCTCTTGGCTGTCATCGTCTTTTTCGTCCTAGCTTATCCCCGGATCCGCAGGTCCTTGTCTGCCATTCGGGGGGATAGCATTGATAATTCCTAACCTCCTAGCAAGTCATCGTATGTATATACCCAATGCAAACTTTCAATCACATTTAATCAATGCTTATTCTATCAAAGATTCTTCTCTTCTCTATCAAAACCTCAAACTTCGTGCTGGGTAGGACTTTCTCCAGTCTCTCATGACTGCTCATGTTTTGATGGAAGATCGGGATAATTCATTACTATCTCATCATTTCAGTTTTCAACAATATCGACAAGGGAAATTGGCAAGGAGCTCGCGAGCTCTGCTTGCTAGTTATATTACCATGTATCTATATCGTGGGGGTAGTATCAACTTGTCCTCGTCGTGCGGATCTCATCCCTTGCTAGAGCCGGCGGACTCCGGAAATCACCACGCACCATCAGATCAGTGCACTTCGCCTTGGATGGAGACGAGGGACCCAATACTGATCCGAGATGGATCAACGGCCGCACGGAACATATGGATAACGGCATATCCACCGTTGCTAGATACGAGTACAATAATATCGCGCCAACTTAATCACAACATTCGTTCCAACTAGACAAATTCCCAACACTGCTCTTTCTGCTCTTTCTACTCGCTCTCTCTGCTGTCCGCAAGGTCCTTCTGTTTCGTTCTCGTTTACTACCTCAGAATCCATCTGCCTAGTGCCAAGTCTACGGAAAACTTTTCATTGCCGACCATCCGATCCAAAGTGTGCCATACCCGAACACAATTGGCCACCACAACCCACCGTCATCATAGTGGGTCGACGGGTAGGGCTGAGGGTACATAGGTCATGGAGAAATGGAGAAGGGGAAATCAAAGAGCGAAAGGGGCCAAGACTTGGCCGAGTTTTCACCCGAATTACGAATTACTCATTTTGCTACATTTATTTCATTTCACCCTACTTCGTTGCATCACATCCCAGACCATCACATCTCAGTCAGAGCCACACTCCTCTGTACATACCGATGAAGGCGTGCACAGCATTCACACTGGCACGACACGACAACCGGATATTCCCACCATACTACTATGGGCTAAGCTCTCTCATGAAGAACAGCGCCTTAATCAGCGCCGAAAGTAACCCACTGATGGCCAAGCAGCAAAACTGCCAAAATGTCAGCAAACAGCACCTCCTCCGTCCATGAAAAATTGGCGCAAATTGAAAAGCCACGTCAAACGGACCGTTTCAGTTTCTTCTCCTCAGACACACTGGGCACCAGCACAGGGTCATCGTGGGATGAACTCTTCCCTGGCGGTGAAATCGGCCACATCATTCAGGAGAAGACCAAACAGCGCCCCGACCCATCCCTACCAACCTGGTGGATCGATGTGTGCGATGCATCGGAAGAAGATGTATCCCAGCTAGCGCAGGCACTATCAATCCACCCACTCACGGTGGAGGATATCGTTACCCGTGAGCCGAGAGAGAAGGTAGAGGTGTTTAAGAATTACTACCTCATGTCCTTCCAAACGCTGGTCGATAATCCCAAGGAAGAAGAGGAAAGACCTGGGTTCCCCCATCCAGCCGAGATGTACATCCTTGTCTTCCAGTACGGTGTTGTGACTTTCTCTCCCAGCGGATGCCATCATATCAATCGTGTTCGCTCACGAATTCGCAAAATGCACGATCCCTTGATTCTGTCCAGTGACTGGATCTGCTACGCTCTGATGTAAGTCAAGTCAATCCGAATCCCACGCGACAGCGCAAAATGCAAGGCTAATGATGCTCACAGCGACGACATAGTCGACAGTTTCGAACCGTACACCCGTTCTGTGGAGCAAGAATCCGAAGCAATAGAAGACCAGGTCTTCATCGCGCGAATCGACGACGTAAAATCCCTCATCCCAACCGTCGACATCCTCCGCAAAAAAATCACCCACATAATCCGCTGTCTGCACAGCAAAGTGGATGTCCTCAATGGCTTCGTGAAACGCTGCGAAGCACCCGACCGATCCCCCGTCTTTCCGGGCGGCGAGTTGCTCCTCTATCTTGGCGACGTACAGGACCATCTCGTCACGACGTTGTCGACACTGGGCCACATTGATGAGATTATCGGTCGAAGTCAGGGGAATTGTTTAGCGCAGCTTAGTGCGTCGAGTTTAAGGATTAGTTTGACTATCAATTCGGCGCTGAGTAAGGTTACTGTTATCGCAACGATTTTTGTGCCGTGCCATCTTGTTACGGGGTTGTGGGGGATGAATGTTGAGGTTCCTGGTCAGGAGGATAGTGGGTTGGGTTGGTTTTTTGGAATTGTGGGTTGCTTCGTTGCGTTTATGGTTATTTGTTTGGGGGTTGCTGCTAGGTTTAAGTTGTTGTAGATGCCAGTGAATAGACGTGCTTTCGAGCTTGAAGTGTTACATTAAAAACCAGTTTGCCTTACTTTCAACGCCACTACCTTTGTTTAAACTCGACGTTCCAGTTATATCATGATCCAAGTAATGGATAGATTCTATGGATATCATGTAGCGTTAGTGTTTTCATGGTTGGGCTGTAGTAGTCCCGATGACTCTGTGTCATGATGAGTTTGAGGAATATGAAAGTCAAAGTCCAGCTCCCCGACCAGTTTTCGAACGTTACTGACTAGGTTAGCATTCCACAAAGCCAAAAGGGGTTGACTGCACTCACTCGATCAATTCCTGCAAACTGAAACTCACAACAGACCTCAATACCTCCAAGGCCACAAATGCCGAGAACGATGGATCTCCTATATGCCGAATACTCAACAGTTCATCATCAATCCTCTGCATTTGTCGTGCAAGAGGGAACGAGTCCGGCGTCGAAAGATACGGCGGCAGGGGTTGGGAATTCATGATAGCAGCAGAAAGAAGGCACAATAATGAGGTAATTTGGTGGGAGTGGAAATCTGCCGATTTCAATGCGATTTCTGCCAATCGTTCCATCCATTTATCATCGCCTTTATGACCAGCGTGTTCAGCTTCAAGAGAAAGCACGTCCAAGCATTGTGTCGTGTGTGCCATAAGGGACATGCTGGTCAAGATGCGCTGGATCTCGGAAATTATATCATCATAGACTTTCTTCGGAAATTTGCCTCCGATCGGGGGCTCGAATGTGCTAAAATGGCTGTGCATCCGGAGGCTGTTCAACAGCATCATCTCTTCTTTGAATATCTTGTGTCGGGATGCTTGGAGCTGATAACCTGGCGAGCTCACATCGTCGGCACTCCCTAGTCCACCACCAAACTAAAGTTCGATAGTCGTGTGCATACAGCTGTAGAATCTGGCCAAGACAAACATGCTTCGGCCGAGGATATGGCGAAGCTGAGACTTAGCTGTAATGGGGTATGGGAATATAACCCAAAAAAATGATATCGCACATCCGGCTGCAACTGCTGCCAACTTGTATGGTCCAAAAAGGTAAATGGGATAGTACGGCTGTCCGTTGGACTCTGCGGCTTGTATGCCGAGTTTACGGACTTGTAGCTCATATCCGATGATGACATTCAAGGTGACGATTGAAATAACTGACGGACCAAAGTACTGCGGGACTTTGACGTAGAAGTAGTACTGCACGATGTTAGAATGGCACGAGCTTGGGACTGGGATCGACAACTTACCTCGAAGACGTTTGCCAAGTAAAGAAAAACGATCACTCCTGCTGTCTTTCCATCAACGATATACCATACAATCAAGCTCAATACGAGCGAAATCACAGTTGCGACAATGCGCGCTACGAATCCAAACATGGTCTGCCCACTTGTCGGGTTCATGCCAATGACAATGACAATCATCGCCCAAATACATCGCTGACGAATGAAAAAGTCTTGCGTCTGATGCAGATACGCGAGAATGCCGACCGAAAAAGAGGCGGCTGCTACGCGAAACCCAAAGTTGCTCTCGTCGGATTTCAGTGCATGAGAAATCACACGCAATATCGCACTACCCTTCTCCCATATATTTTCAGGCGGAAGGTGTTCTGGATCCGGAAACCTGGTCTCTCGCTGTGTGCGATTAATATCCGCAGGGTCCACGGAGGATCTCCTACTTTCCGGCAAGGCTTGACTGTCTTTGCCGTGACTCAAGGACAACCAGTCGCGAATAGACTTTTGCCTGGGGAATATCAATCTCCCCCGCGCCATTGTTCCATCCACGACCTTGCTGTCGGCAAAATTGACTAGTTTCATGGTTGCCGTCAAGAGATCGTCCTGGAGATGAGCCATATAGAGAATGAGGAAGAACTCCTGGCAGATAGGCGGATCTGCAGCGACTCCATATCCACGACCACGTCCTTGAGCATCACGATCATATTTCTCAGAAAATGCCTCAAGATTCGTAAGCGCCTCAGGTAGCTCTTTCCTTCGCGAGTAATAAGCATGTAAATGATTCTCAAACCGTGACGTAAAGTCCTGATCGCCCGGGTTCAAGCTTTCCCCCCTTGCTTCCTCGTCATGGTGGTACCTGGCAAGGTGCGTCTTTTTCAAGCGATCCAAATGCTTAGCTGAAATAAGCTCCAAGGCAAAAAGAAAATGCGCCAATCCACAGCGAACCAAATCAGCCACCTCGACAAGCCGCGCATGATGCGTCTCCACTACCCCCAGGATATCCCCCTGTCTCGATTCCGAGTCTCCTAGATCGTCACGCCCAGCCGTCCCAACGCCTTCATTCTTAATGATCGACTCCAGGATCTCCGGCACCATCGACATTCCAGCAAGTGGAAGCAAGAGACTCCGGAACAACGAGGTAATTCCACTCAGATCGTCCGCTGACAGCTTTCCCCATGCGATCTCATCCTTCGAATAGAACAGATCAGCATGCAGCGTATTATGCATCGCGTTCAATTTTGCCATTGAAACTTGCAGATCCTTAATCCTGGACTGCAGATCTGTGTCACTCTCGCTTTCATCTTCCTCCCCATCATGACCCATTGCGGTCCGTGCCCGACGAAGAAAGCCCCTTCCGAAGATCCCGCCCGCCGCACCACCCTCATCGAAGGCGATCTGCGCATCAAGCACCCCCTCCACGGCAGCAACGTACCGCTTCATGTCTTGAAAGACATTGCCGCGGCTAGTGATGGGGAGTATCAATAGTGATACTCCAGTCGCGATGGCGAAGCCGATCATGAAGCCTTTCAGAAGCCGAGATATAAACTCCAATCCTTCGGAAAGGGTAGTAAACATGCCCGCACGGGTGACGGTCACGGAAGCGAAGATAGAAAACGCAACCATTGGATCCTGTAGTTCCATTGGCTTGAGTGCGCGTAATGAATTTGCCGCCCTACAAGAATTCTTAGCAAGTATTGAAGAGAGTAGATATGACTAACGGGGAATTACCAGATCATGAAGATTAGCCAGATGGCAGAGACAGCACAAGCATCGCTGCTGAAACCATTCCGAACCGCATCGCTAGCGTTGGGGGGCGTGTTATGCTGACGTGCCTTGACAGCGCAAAATACAGCAAGACAGCAGATAGAAGCCGAGACGCATGTGGATAACAGGTCGAAGAACATGATCTTCATGAATTTTGCTCGTGGCATGAGGCCCTGTGAAAGGACGGAAATCAGGGCCGAGAGGTAACCGATAGTTGTGGTGATATTTGAAATCGCAGTACTCTGGTATCTGTATGTATTTTCTTAGCAATTGTGATATTGGAAGCCTTGGAATACTAAGTATACATTGCAATTGTGATAGTCGGCGCCAGTGCTCCCTTCAGCATCATGAGGACGCTATGCGAGTCGAGTTCGAGATATTCCCACAACCACGCGGGGTTTAACCATCTATTCCGGAGTGTAAGTAGCGGCATACATGCATCGGATCGAATCTCGTATGCGTACCTCTCTTTTCCGGTCTCAGACCGGGATTCTTTCGACGTCATTCAGAAGTTCGCGTACACTCATCGGTGTGCTATGCATCAAGACATTCAGATGGATCAATCAATGGGTTATAAAACGACGGATCAGTGAGATTGCGATAATGAGGTTTCGCTGCTGTAAGAATAAAGAAAAGTTGAAGTTGCGGTCGCGAAACTGCATGCGGCGGAGATCGGGTTGCCGAGAAGGGTTCCGCGATTGTGCCGAGCGAAATGCCGATGGGGCTAGTGGAGGGTGGATCACGTCAAGCTTCGATGTGTGGATTTATTCATAGCCACTCCTGGTTCCCGTAGTTCCAAACTTCGCCATTAGCTCACTTGTCGACCTTTGGAGATGGGACGCGGCGATACGAGAAATGAGAAAATGTCGGTAAATGATTCCGGTCACGTGGAAATATGATGCTTTTGACCAACTTTTCAAACTTGAAAATTAGGGAAATTCAGGCAATTGGGATGAATATTTACTAGCATGTAGCAATCGACATATTTCCCATCTGAACAGGATGAAGGTCTCAAATTTGCCAGATCCGTCTAAAAGTCTGGGCAGTCAGGGTTCTCAAAATGCCTCCCAAGCCCGCCACTGCTACTGAGTGAGTCCAGGTGAGCGATATATTTCCCGCTTTTGACCTTCAAATCTGAACCTTCGCCCCCAAAAATGCTGAAATTATTCAACAAAGATGTACGTTTGAACGTTGTTTTTATAGATAGTGGATTGTAATTTATTCATCATAAACAGATTGACCTAAAAACTCTAGGAGGTCAATTGACTCATCCTGCAGGTGTCATTACCTGCCACAAAAGCAAGGAAAATTTGAATGTGAATGGGATTCATCGTCGCTCGATGATGAGAAACATACTACTGCGACACATTGCCTGGGTTTGCAGATTGCAGATTGTCACTGAGATTGAGACAGGCATCCTTTGTCCATGAAAGAAAATAGAATTGTTTGCTCTGACACACAATGCAATAGTTATACAATGAACACTCGCATGAACGACGAGATATCCCCCAACGAAAAGTAAATAAATATCAACATAATTGTGCTCTGTCTTCTTTCCGTTGCAAGAGAGCAAGTATACCTAATAGATCAATTTAAATCACCGTACTATCAAGGCCACAATTTGGCCCACACCCTGGCAAATATGCATAAACTAAGCATATCAATCATAAACGAGATACTACATGCCACCCAGCAAGTGACACCACCAGAGAGGACCCCCAATGACAGCTTAAATGATCCGGACCCAGAATTATTCATGGAGAAGATGTTGGCACGCTTTTCAGAAATCGTGCAGATGGGATACAGCACCCCCAGACTGGTGCAAGCATTTTGCGACCATGTCACATTGAGGGGGCACTTTCATAGATTCTTCCAGTTGTATATCTACCGATTTATCTGTCATTACTATGCAACTACAAACAGGCTTAACAAGCGTCGCTTCATTCAGTTGCAAGGTAACAAGCAGTGGTACAAAGCGGCTCTGCAGGACTTTGCGGGGTTCTTGGCAGATCGCATTCTTCTTCGGTGTATGTATATTGTCCATTCAAACCGATTGGTTGGATGAGAAATATTGGTAGCTAACTGTTTTATGACAGTTACTGTGTGGTCTACGAATTATTTGAAGCAGGCGAACTCTGAGGGTGTGTCTGCGCGGCTACCTAAGCCGTTGGTTCTGCGGGATCACGCTCGATGTGTGATAACTGGGAGTGATGGGTGGAGGGGGTTGAGCTTGAATCTGAGGACCGCGACAATATCTGACGATGGTCAGGAAATACCCGCTGCCAGTGCAAATCATAGCCAACTTCGGGGTGTTTATATCATTCCTCCGAAGTTGTTACCGTCCACCAACGCCAGTCAAGCTCGACCAACTGGCGAGGAAGAAGTGAGTCTCTTTCTCTCGCAGTTGGTGGTTACTGACCAGCTAACAATGTACGACTACTTTTAGAACTTCTTCCAAGATATGCGCAGCGCAACCATCCTGTTGATGGAAATGTTCGAGCCAAATATTCGAGACATGCTCGACGAGGCCCCACTACGAAGCTTCGCAAACATGCTCACACTGGATAAAGCGCAGCATGAACTGTTTGCATCCTCTCTGATATATTTTGAGGCGACATCTCATCCATGCAAGTATTGTTTATGGTCACCACTCGAGGATGGTGTCGGGCGACGCAGTGAGAATGAGACGGTAGTGAAATTAGAGCCCCACGAAGGCATTCCTGCGCCATCTCGTCAATTTTTGAGCGTGCACCGGAGCGTGACGCGAATTTTGGCAATCAGCGGGGCGAAAGGGTATATGAATTGGAAGGTTGGACGGTGGGAGGAGAAAATCGGTGTCGCGGAGTAGAATTGACTTGGCATGACTTGGCCTGGCTTTGCTTGGTTTGCTTGACTTGGAACGGCACGGAGAGTCGCCGAAATTGGTGGGAATACTCCGCTCGGCTTGGCGAAAGAGGAGAAAGCGTGGCAGTGCAAGCCACAGTCACCGTCATCGTCACCGCCACAGTAGTACCGATTGGGGCAACTGATACGAAGGTGTGTCCCGTAGTGAGGCGAGGCGAGGCGATGCGATGTGATTTGATTCGATTCGCTCGCACGGATGTCTGGAAATAGAACGGATACCGTACGAATCAGGTAATGGCTTCGCAGTTGATCTCACCCGAAACTTGTATGACAATGACATCATGAAAGAGAGTAGCGCAGCGTATCTGATCTAGTCTGTTGTAATCGTAGTACTTTGTACATCTGAGAGTAATGTACACGTACAGGTTACTCCATTTGGCGTACTCGTGAATCGTTAGACAGGTGTCTTATTTGTTCGCGCCAGGTCGATCCTGGTGAGGACCAATCATGGAGGATGATGAGAGATGAGTGGAGCCGCCCTGCGAGGCGTGGCGATCATCGAATAGGAGGTGCAAGGTTTCGGGATACACAACGGGGGATCATTGGGATGTTTGAGAGTGTACGTGTACATTCTAGCCGAGTGACATCAGGATTGCCCGTAGATGTAAACATAAAGTTACAGTTAGGGCTGAACTCGTCAGGTGGGAATGGCTGACGAGGCAGGAATGTGGAGGGAAGGAGCGACTGGAGGGCACCGTACAAAGTACAAAAGAGGGAAGGTGCCTGTCAGGTCGATCCTTCCTCATCTTTTGGTCCAGTTGCCAAGACTCATTCCTTCCTTGTCCTTTCAGTCTTTCCTCTTTCTCTTTAGCTTCCTCCGTCTTCTTCTTCTTCTTCTTCTTCTTCTTCTTCTTCTTCTTCTTCTTCTCTTCTCTCCATCTTCACCTTCTCAACCTCCACAACTCCAAGGCTTCTGCCTACCCTGAATCAGTGACTGGTTCTAGAAATACATGCGTGAGTTATCCATCTCCTCATCTCCACCTCCACCCTTATCTCATTATGATCACCTTGACTAACTTGCCACCTTTACCCCCAGACCGGATTAACTCGTGGGCGAAAGCTCACGCATCATCTCGCGGTCCTACCATCACCAGGACCCCCAGCAAACCCAATCTCGATACCATTTCCTCCTCTTCTACCTCCCGCGATGCTGAAGTGACTTCCCCCGTCGCCAAGGCCGAGGGCGAGAGCCCCACCGAGCCCGACGATGAAAAGAAACAATTAAGCATGCTGCGTCGCATGCGCAATGGTAGCATCCGATTCTACCACCACACCAAGGATGCCCTCATTCACAGCTGGGTCAATGTCCTGCTGGTCTTTGTGCCTATCGGCATCGCCTGTAAGGCTGCAGGTCTCAGCCCGGCTATTGTCTTTGCCATGAATGCCGTCGCAATCATCCCCTTGGCTGGTCTGTTGAGCCACGCGACGGAGAGCGTCGCCAGTCGCCTCGGTGATACCATTGGCGCCTTGATCAATGTCACCTTCGGTAATGCCGTCGAGCTGATCATCTTCATTATTGCACTCGTCAAGAATGAGATCCGTATCGTGCAGGCTTCCCTGCTCGGATCCATTCTGGCCAATCTGCTGCTGATCATGGGAATGGCCTTCCTCTTTGGTGGTCTCCGCTTCCAGGAACAGATGTACAACAGCACCGTCACCCAGATGAGTGCTTGTATGTTGAGTCTGTCCGTCATGTCGCTGCTCTTGCCAACCGCCTTCCACGCGTCGTTCAGTGACAGCACCTTCGCCGACAGCCAAACACTCAAAGTGAGCCGTGGTACCAGTGTGGTTCTTTTGCTGGTCTACATCTTGTATATTCTGTTTCAGTTGAAATCGCACTCCTACCTCTACGCCAGTGTGCCCCAGCGCATCATTGACGAGGAGTCGCATCCCGGTGTTCTCGCCGAGTTCTTGAACAGCTCCGACTCGTCATCCAGCTCTAGCGACGAGTCTGTCGATACCACCACGTCATGGTCCACTGCCAAGCGCATCAAGAAGGCCATTGGGAATCGCCGTCGTCGCAAGTCCAGTACCAGCACCACGTCCGGCAAGGGTACTGTGTCACGCCAATCGACCCAAAAGCAGGTCATGGTGAATGATAATCAGGGTTCCATCGACAACTCCATTGGGAGCAACAACAGCGTTGCTGTTGAGGATGAAATTAACTATGATGCCGATGCTGACGCCCAGGGTACGTCTGAATTCCGCTCTCGCGACTTTGGTCAAGCCCTCAGCAAGATTGGCACCGCGCAGAGCGAAAAGGCCCGTCGTCGCGAGCGGAAGAAGCGCCGCTCAAAACGTGCCGAGAAGGCTGTGGCAACGGCTCAAGCTCAAGCTCAGGCACACCCGCAGATCCTACCGACGCACGTTCAGGCCCCGCGTCCTTCCATGGCAGTCGCCCAGTCTGCCCCGAACTTCGCAGGAATGGAGGGTGCTGGCGAGAACGAGGCTCAACGCAAATGGTCACCCTTTGGACCAATTCCTTCACTGCTTTCGAACACCGTATTTAGCTCGCAGAGCCCGGCCAATTCCCCTCACCTGGGTAGTGCAGCCGCGCGCCCGACCATGGCCCGGAGTAACTCCCTCCCGGCGCGGGTCACTCGACAGCCGCCGGTTGGAAACGCGGTGCAGTTTGCCAGGGGTGCATCTCGTCTCACGGATCCTCTGGACCCCGTCGCTCCCACCGTACCGCCGGAGGATATCGAGCCTGAAATGTCGCGCACGGCGGCGGTGGTCATGCTCCTTCTCTCTACCGGTCTGGTTGCCGTGTGCGCCGAGTTCCTGGTTGACGCGATTCCGGACATGATCGCCAGTTCGCCTGTCAGTGAGGCGTTTATTGGATTGATCATTCTCCCGATTGTTGGAAATGCTGCCGAGCACGTTACGGCCGTCACTGTAGCGACGAAGAATAAGATGGATTTGTCAATTGGTGTTTCTGTCGGAAGTAGTATTCAAATTGGTAAGTTTGACCTCGCTCTTTATCGTGTGGGAATCTCCTATGGACACGCGCTAATTACCTTTGTAGCTATATTTGTCACCCCGCTTGTTGTCATTCTTGGATGGTGCATGGACAAGGACATGTCGCTATATTTCACCCTTTTCGAAACCGTGTGTCTGTTTGTCACAGCTTTCGTGGTGAATTTCCTTGTCCTTGATGGTCGCAGTAATTACCTAGAAGGTGCACTGTTGATTGCTGCCTACGTGATCATCGCGCTGGGGGCCTTCTTCTACCCCGATAACAGCAAGGCCAGCGTGTGGGCGGGGGCGTGATCCCAGTTGACTTGAGTTGAGCTGAGCTGCAGGCCATTTGCAGTGTGCAGATGATAGCTCCTTGGCTGAATTTAGGTTGCTCTTAGTATAATAGCTGAATAGCTTTACAATACATATGATATCTCCGGAATACCCTCTCCTTCCTGTCCTCTACTCGTAACAAACCCCTCATCTTTATCTGTCGCCGTCACCCTTCAACTTCCGTCTCCGTCTCCACCTCCACTCTACGCTGCTCTCCACTAAACCCACAAAACAACCCACTTCCACGCCCAACGACTCAACCTACCCAGCCAAGCCAATGCCAACCATCCCCGAATGTAACTGCGCCACGTGTGCCACTCCGAGTGGCTGTGCACGCACGCTAGCAGCCCTGACTGGTCCGCCCTACGCATGTATAGGGGGGCATGGCATGAAATGATTCGACCGAATTCTCTCCTGACAGCAGGTGTGGAGCTGCGGGATTTCCGCATCGGCAGGGTTTATTCTGTCATAGGTGGTACAGAGTACGGAGTACAGAGTGCCTATTCTACCCTCAACAGGATGCCCCTTTGTTTATAATACTAGAAATAGGGGTGAAGGTGAAGTGTGGCAGTGTGGCTAGGGGATCCATATTGTATAGGGGTGAGTTAGGGTTGGTTCCATCTCCAGGCTGCCACTTTATTAGCCGCCGTCAAGCTTTGAGCCAACCATGGATTGAAATTAGGGGTTTGTTTGTATGTATCTATGACCTCCTACTCCGTATACCCGCATCCATCTGATCTATACTAGTACATATGTATGTACCTACAGGCTTCATCTACAATTGACAGGACAATATCAGCCGACGGTAGCACGCAGCCCTTGGCGTTTCACTTCATTTCATCCCATCTGCTCAGCTGTTTGTTTTCTTTTCTCTCATGCAGCAGCGGTTGTCTCATGAATGGATCTGCCTGGCCCTGAACCTCCATTCCAAACCTCCACTCTCACCCTCCACCATTTTCCTGGCGCTAAGAACGGGTGGAGTCAACGGAGTGGCCCGGATGAAAGTCCCCTTAGTTCCAGTGTTCTATTCACTTCCAGTCTAGCCTAGTCTAGTCTTTTATATTGATATTGTCTAGTCGACAGTTACCAACAAAACACTAGCACCAACATCTACTCCCCACTCCACCACTCCACCACCTCTTATAAACCCTCCCTCCTCCCTCTCTTTCCATCTCCTCCCTCTCTGTCCTCTCCCCTCTCCTCCTCTCTCATCTATCCATCTCCCTCCTCCTCCTCACCACCCACAATGTCCTACTACCAGGACTACAACCGTCCCCCACAGGGCAGTCCCTACCAGGCCCCACCCTACGAA
>JAVMSB010000236.1:0-50631 GCA_031761475.1 Penicillium pancosmium | reverse complement strand
GGGCACCGTTCGGCCGGCCGAGAAATCACCGCGGGCCGCTGGCTCTGTCTTTTGGTGGATGTGGATCAGGCGATCGACGCCTTGCTTGCTTCTCTTGCTTTGCCCTTTGCTTTTTCCCCACTGCTTACTTACATCAGTACGAGCACTCCTGTCGGCTACGTATGCTGCTGCTGTTTGCAGCGTCGAGACGGAGGGGGGGGGGGTTTCGAGCGAGGGAGGATTCGGTTTGGCTTTTGGGATACTCCTGCTGCTGGGCTGTGATGGGTTGGTTCTTGCAAGTCCTTCCTTTTCCGGAACGAGACCAGGCGTCCGATGGAGTGTTCTTGATCTGGGGGTGGCTGGCTTGGATTAGGGTTTAAGATCGGCGTTGTGGTTGTGATGGTGCGGTGTCCTTGCGCTGCACTGCACTGAACTGTACAGGGTGAGCCGTAGGCAGGGCAGGGCACGGCCTTTCTTTCTTTGCAGGATGCGGAATAAATGAAATAACTATTGATCTGGCTGCACATAACTTACGATCTGATCCTGGCACCAAATCTGTGCCTGATCTGACCGGCAAGAATGGGGGCTGAGCTGATGGCCTAAGCCTGTCTGGTCTCTTTTTCCTCTTCTCGTCATGCCTGGCGAGACATTAATGAGGATGGGTGGCATGTTTTGCTTTAGTCTAGACATTATACTGCATACATGGCCTTATATAGCTCGGAAGGATCTTGATCCTATGACTAACTAGCGTGTTTAAACCCCGAGATGATATCTGTATGAGTATCTATGTCGCTGGTCTCTAGTTCTACGTCTATGCCCAGGTGATTTAGAAGACCTTTTCATTTGTTTTCCAATCCGTAGATGCCCATCGCATCTATCAGTGTCATCCCGGGCGCTTTACCCGAACGGCAGCTGCCATATCTCTACGTAGCTTCCTCGGCCTCGCCGTGTTCAAATTCTCGCTCCGGGATCTGCAGTGCCATCGCTCGGGATGTACATACTAGGTTGGCTAGCGTAACGGGATTTGCTCATGGTTGGCAGTTGACAATTTGATTTTTTGACCATTTCTTATAAAGAAGGCATGCTCGCTGCCGTTTGTGAGGTGAAATTAGTTCAATTTAGTTCTCAGTAGGTAATTAGTTTATATTTTGTTTATAATTGTATGAGATGGGTGTATTCAAAGCTACTGCAGAGTACTAGTAGCAGATTCAATTCTGTGATCCATAGGGGAAATACTTTCCAGAGAAGGGTAACCCTTAAAGACATGTCGTATGAGTCTAGACCCTATCAAAATAACTCCACGTTCCACCGGCATTTCCGACTTCGTTATGTCGTAATGCAAGGCATAAATCAGGGGAAGGTAAATGCCGGGTTTGAAAGCGATGACCCTTGGAATGTGAAACGGGCTAAAGGTAGCGTGGTTTGAGATGGGGGTGCTACGTTGAATAGTACGGATTATATCGAGTATTCGTACTGTGTTGGACTAATTTAACAAATGAAACAAGATTGTGTTTCTCTCGGGAGAGATTTCCACTCGTTTCTTACTCCAGCAGAGCAAATAGCTGACACAATCTTTATGGTCCACTCTTCTTGTGCCAGGCTGACGAAATCGAAATCGGCTTAGTTAACTTTTCGCCCCCAACTGCCGCGTCGCATCGTCATTTCCCCTGATGTAATCTCACGTTGAAGTAAGCCCTACGAGCCTACAGCCACCATGAGCCCCCTGAGAAAATCGGGCCGAAATTCGCACATTTTCGTACTAGTAGTATAACTACGAGTACGCGATGCGGAGTACATACACTAAAGCTGCGCCGCATTCTGATCACAAAAAGCCATGTGGACCATAATCGACGCTAGCTTCTCGGATTCATGAATGATTTGAATGATAAGTACCCTTGATAACTTTTAAATAGATGTTTGAAATATCCGTGAAGTAACCAAACACGGAGCTACCCTCTCGTGAAGTCAAATCAAGGAATAAGATCAAGGGCAGTTACCCGAAAAGGAAATTCCTCGACTCTGAGACGCGCACATCTTTGCTCTTCTCGTGGCGGTTCAAATCGGAGTTCTGCCAGCTGGTTACATCCCCTGGACTAGTTAAGATCCACCTGAAGATCTCTGGGCATTTTCCAGGAAGATTCTGGGGTACTGCGTACAGCCCTCCATCGCAAATGGTATTTAGATAGCTCAGGGGTCTTGCCGACCTCGAAAATAATTCCTGTCCATTTTCCCTTCAGTCAATCAAACAAAGTGATATTTCACTCTTCCTTGCAATGGGCGTTCTTTCAAAAGTAGCCGCACTAGGTGCCTTTGCCGGTCTAGCCACAGCCTGGTTACCCGAAACCAACAAGAAGATCCAGTCCAACGACGGAAAAAATCTCTTCACCTCATCGAACGGTAAAATCCGAGGTGTCAATCTCGGCTCGCAATTTATTTTCGAGCCATGGATTGGAACAAGCGAATGGAACTCCATGGGATGCGGCTCCACGGGCTCTGAATTCGACTGCGTGAGCTCACTAGGCCAAGATGCCGCCAACACCGCATTCCAAAAGCACTGGGGCGAATGGATCACTCAGGATGATATCTCGGAAATGGTCAGTTACAGCCTGAACACTATTCGCATCCCTGTGGGATACTGGCTCCGCGAAGACCTGGTTTACTCGGACAGCGAGCACTTCCCCCAGGGTGGATTGGAATTTGTCAAGAAAGTCTGCGGATGGGCTAGTGATGCCGGCATGTATATCATTATGGATCTACATGGTGCGCCTGGTGCTCAAACTCCTAGCAATGCGTTTACCGGACAGTTGGCGTCGGAACCGGGGTTCTATCAGGACTATCAGTATGAGCGGGCGCTGAAGTTTTTGGAGTGGATGACTGGGTTGATTCATAGTACGGATGAGTTTCGGAATGTTGGTATGCTGGAGGTTGTCAATGAGCCTGTTCAGGATGATGATAAGGCTTCGTCGATGAGGGAGAATTACTATCCCAAGGCCTTTGAGGTGAGTTTTATTTTTCTTTATTTTTTCTCTCCTTTTTTCAATGCTCTCGAGAAAATGGGCATAGCTAACGCAGAATAATGCAGCGAATCCGCGCAAACGAAACTAGCGCTGGCATCGACAAGGCCGACTACCTCCACATCCAAATGATGGACAAGCTCTGGGGCTCCGGTGATCCGAACCAGTACATCGATGACTTGTACTACGCGGCCTATGATGACCACCGCTATCTGAAGTGGGATACCAGTGTCGATGCATCCCACGATAGCTATATCAGCGAGTCTTGCAGCGATAATCGCGATAGTAACACGCCGACGATCGTGGGAGAATGGAGCTTGGCGGTTCCTGATGATGTTGAGTCGAACTCGGACTGGGATCCAGAGTCTCAAACGGACTTTTATGGGAAATGGTTTGCGGCTCAGGTGCACTCGTACGAGAAGCAGCAGGGCTGGGTGTTTTGGACGTGGAAGGCTCAGTTGAATGATTATCGGTGGTCTTATCAGGGTGAGTTGACGAGTCTTGTTTCGCATTTCTCGCGAATGAAGCTGGATGTTTGCTGACTATTTGATAGACGCGGTTAAGGCGGGTGTCATTCCCAAGGATCTTAGTTCCTTGCAGGATGTTTGCAACTAAGAAGTGGTATGGTAAGACCAACAATACTGACGTGGGATCTAAGGCTTCACTGAATTTTCTCCCTGGAAAGTAGTAATAATTTGAATTTTACTATTGAGCCATATATTGATGCCCGGATGGACGTTGCACATGTACATTTACTTCTATGAGAAAGCTACCTAGCAAAGGTCAACGTACCCGACAGGTATTCTTTCCTTTTCAGTGAGGTATACAAGAAAACACAGCCAGGTAATGAGCCTGCTTCATAAGAAGCCCACGTCAAAAGACTCTGCAAAGTCAAGAGTAGAGATAATGAAACGGATGGAGAGGTGTAATATAGGGATCACGGTTTAGGGGCGTGCTCCGACGACTCTGGCCACCACACCATTGCCCAGAGCGAGACTCCAGGGCCGCCAGGCTGGATGCTAGCATCGGGAGCAACCTTTCCCTTTCCCAGGATAATCTCTTCGATTTCTTGGAATCCAAGGGAGAGGTATAAATGGCGTGAACTTGGAGTGGTTGCTTCGAGCCAGATGGGGAGGTTTTCGGAGCGGGCGATGCTTTGGTGGTATCGCATAATCTCTTTGGCAAGGCCTGCGGATTTTCTTGTTAGTATAGGGGATACAGGGGTAAAGCTGATCCTCCTGAAGCCACACGGTGATGGGCTCACCTTTTCCGCGGTGATCGTGCTCGGTTCCAATACTGAAGACGTAGTAGTATCGCTGTTCACCGTGGAGACCTTTCCGCTTAGCGTTATCTGTCATGCCGGAGAATTCAGTCCACAAACGCTGGTCATGATTAGCCTTGTTTTGTCTTCTCTTGCAAATCGAACACATATGAAAGCTGCAAGCGCTTACCTTCAAGCCGGAGATGCCGATCCTCCATAGAACACAGAGGAAGCCTGCATACAGAAGCGTCCAGACATTATCGATACCGTTGTCCGGTGGAATTACCACTGATGCTGCTTTCCACCCGTCGGCTTCGGTGATGAGTGCACCGTTCATCAAGGCAGACCGGACGAGTATGGACCAATATGTCGGAAGGTACGCAAGTCGCTCTTCCCGAGACATGTCCAGCAGCATGTAGGCGACGACGGGATCGGTATCAAAGACACGACCATTCAGACCGGCGACTTTGACGAGGAGATCTAGATTATAGTTAGTGAGTGACTCGGAGTGAGCGAGGAATGTTTGTAGGTGGGAGCGGACCGTCTTTGCCATGGGTAAGAGGAACTAGCGCCTGCGCCATGGTGGGAAGTAGGAAGTGTTATTGCCGAGTCATCAGCGCATAAAGATAAAATATCGAATATGGCCTTGAGGGGGTTGGGCCATGACTGGGGATATGGAGTGGATAGAAGAGGTGTTAGACTCGAACTGGAAGCGGAACTGTGGGTGGAAGTGGAAGTGGTGCGACGACGTAACCAGTTCCTTATGTAATCGGAAGTATAACAGCTTCTTCGTCTTTGATAATCCTGATATCTATTAGTATATCCCATTATGTGTTAGCATGATCTTGGGCATCTATATATATTATGGCACTACTTTCAAATGAATAAGCAATGAGTATGAAATGCTTGGCTGCCAAGCGGTGATCTCAGTGGGTCTACACTAGTTAATTACTAGTAACTCTGTATACGAACAGTACAAACAAATCCATGCCGGGCGGCTCCTTATAGCCGTGTATATCTAGGCTAGTACCCAGGAGAAACAGCACATATAAACTCTCATACCTGATCTTGATCTATTTTCCCCTACCTTCCTATACAGTCCCGATACTGCCCCATATCATGAAGTCCCATTCTTGTAAGTGGGGTGCTCATGCCGGTACCGGGATGGGCTTCCCGGAACCGCAACAACCAACACTAAAACACCAAACAACGTAAACTTCTTGCCTTCCTCTTCCCTTCTACTGCTCCATCTTTCCACCTCTTTTCGTCTCTTTTCATCGAATGCAGCACTCCTCAATTCCATCCCATTTCCACAAAACCAATCATTATGGGAGCCACCACCCTCCTCATCCTTGACATCCAAAATGGGATCGTCGACAACTTCGACCAGTCCATCACAGAGCCATACCTACAACGCTTGGCCAAAACCATTGCCGCAGCTCGTAATGAGTCTATCAACATCATTCATGTCGTTACAGCCTTCCGCCTAGGCTATCTAGATGTCCATCCACTGAATGCATCATCCGGCCCAATCACGGCAACTGGGAAATACCAAGAGGGTAGCGCCGATGTTCAGATCCACCCAGCCGTAAACCGTCTTCCAACAGAGCCAATTGTCACCAAACGCCGGGTTTCAGCCTTTGTGGGCACCGAGCTGGATCTTCTCCTTCGCTGCTCGGGTACGGACCATCTGGTCGTAGCGGGAATCGCGACTAGCGGTGCCGTCCTCTCGACCATTCGCCAGGCACAGGATCTGGACTTTCACATTACTGTCTTGCGAGACCTCTGCTTGGATCGCGATGAAGAGGTTCACCGTGTTTTGATTGACAAGGTCTTCGGACGGAAGACGGATGTCTTCAATGCGGAGGAGTGGGTGGACCGGATTAAGGCATCTTCTTAAAGGCTGGCCTTGTGTTCAAATTCGAATTCGAATTCGGATTGTGAATTAATACGTGCGTTGAATTGGCTTCTCCTCATGTTCAGTGACCCTTGATTTGGGACCTCGCCTGGTCGAACTATGTATCGCAAGCCAGAACAAGCATTTTCGACTCTTTGCTTAGTGAGCACATTGCTTCACTCCATGAATAGCAGGCCAAGATTTAGATTGCGGAATGACGGTCCAAAAACAAAACAAAACATTCAATTATTCAATTATTCGGATATTGTAATTGTATCCATCCTACGTATGATCAAGGCGGGAACATGCATGTGGCTATTTGAAAATCACCCTCGTCTTCTTAGTGCATATCGGTCATTCCAAGGAAATGCAGAGATCAAACGATCCATTCGTACGAACCTGCTAATATTAAATCCAATCTTTCAGCTATGTATCTCTAAGTAGGCTAGATAATACATGAGCGCGAGCGCAGCCTCCAGGCCTTGTGAAAATCAGTGGTGGGTCCACTGACTCGCGGAGCTGTCTACTTTATGATTGAATGAATCATGTTGCTCCTCCCCGCCATATCCACTGATTACCGATCAAGCTCGTTCCTCATCTCTCCACATCCCACCTCACAATTGGGGGCCGATCTTATTTTCTCCTCTTTGGCTGCAGATTTCAAATCATTTCTAATCAAGCTGGTCCTTATAACTCATAAATACACGACATCCGGAGATTCCTTTCTTCCAAGGAAACCTAAGTTCATCATGCCACCAAAAACAACACCAGCGTGGATTTTGTCCGAACAAAAGGGTATCGACAGCCTCCAACTAGTTCAAGAAAATCCCATACCCGAGGTTGGAGACAATGATGTATTGGTCAAGATCCATGCTGCCTCACTTAACTATCGGGACATAGTGGTGGCCAAGGTATGTGCCTCCCTTTTGGAGCGCCCCTACGAACCACGCTCTTGGAAAATCCACTAACAACTGACTACTGACAGGGCGAGCCAGCACTGCCGTTCTTCCGACCCGGCGTAATCCCCGGCTCTGATGGCGCCGGGATCGTTGAGGCTGTTGGCGCGAATGTGAACGGGTTCCAAGTAGGAGATCGAGTTTGCACGCACCTTACTTCAGGACTGCCAGCCAACCAGCCAACCACAATGGTTGATATCTGTCAATCTGGACTGGGCCACAACTATGACGGCACACTTGCCGCTTATGCAGTTCTTCATGAAACTGCCCTCGTTCCTATGCCTGCGAACCTTGACTTTTTCCAGGCTAGTACCTTGACCTGCTCGGGATTGACTGCTTGGAATGCTCTTTTTGGAATCGACAGTTTGAAACCTAAGAAGGGAGATTGGGTTCTGGTTCAGGGGACTGGGGGTGTTTCGATCGCGGCGCTACAGGTGGGTCCTTTTTTAAACACACGTCGAGCAATACCGTCTCTATTTACTAATGAACTGTACCGTAGTTCGCCTTGGCTTCAGGAGCCACGATCATAGCAACAACAAGTTCAAACGCCAAGGCCGATCGTCTCAAATTGCTCGGCGCTCATCATGTTCTCAATTACCGCGAGGACGCGAATTGGGGGCAAACAGCTAAGAATCTGACTCCGAATGGCCATGGTGTGAACATCGTTCTAGATGTGGGCGGTTTGTCTACGTTGACACAGTCGCTGAAAGCAATTCGCGTCGACGGACTTATTGCCCTCGCTGGAATGCTGGGTAGCGCACCTGATGGAACTCCAGCGCCGACATTGATGGATTGT
The DNA here is from genome assembly GCA_031761475.1 of Penicillium pancosmium. NCBI lineage: Eukaryota > Fungi > Ascomycota > Eurotiomycetes > Eurotiales > Aspergillaceae > Penicillium > Penicillium pancosmium. Next base: position 42,728 of record JAVMSB010000236.1, on the reverse strand, counting down.
TTGTCCAATTCTTGCACGGTTCGAGGGTTCCTGCTTGGTACCCGGGATCAGTATCGTGAGATGAACAAGTTTATCGTGGAGAAGGGAATCGAGCCAGTTGTCGATGAGCGTGTTTTTGATTTTGTGGAGACGAAGCAGGCCTATGAACTTTTGCAGGAGCAGCGGCATTTTTCGAAGGTTGGCATTCGAATTTAGTCAAGTTTTTCCCTCTAGGTTTGTGGGAAGAATAAAATTCAATACAGATAGTAGCGATTCTATGTTCAGATGGAATGGAATTTCATCGTTGAAATTCTTGCTTTTATGTCGTTCAATCTTATTATCATGATTTGTACATCTTACTGGTCTAGTCAACTAACTATAGCTTTAACTGGCTTCGATCCTGGGGTCCAGAGCAGCAAGAAGGCTCAGGGTGCTGGGTCGATCTGTTGAAGGACTGGGATGACTGTGGAACGTCCAATGCTGGGTTCTTGGTGAAGAATCCATCGGGCTTGAGCATGACGCTGACACGCTCCATAGGCATAACTGGGAAATCCTCAATACGAGGGTTGTGGGTAAGGCCGAATGCTACAAATATTGTCAGTAACAGCGAAGGGCAGCAACCTGAGAATGGAAACGACTTACTGTGCCAGAGAACAAGATCCTCATCCTCAACGGTATCGTTTCGGGCAGCCCACTTCTCCACACCTTGAGACTCCTTGCTCTGGTTCGTGAATTCGCCGGCCGCGAACAGCTCATCGTCCTGGTACTTGGTCACCCAGATTGGACGAGTAGCGAATTGTGCACGCTTCAGGCCGAAAGACTTGGGGTTGGCCAGGATCATCTGACTCGGCGATGTTTGTAACTTATAAGCGACGGGGTGGTGTGTTATTGGGTTGATGATGTGGTCGTTGCGAATCTTGAAGACACGGTGCTTTTCCACACTTGTGGACGCGCTACCACTGTTCCGAATAGTATTTTGCTCAGTAACATAGCCGACTCCGTAAGGGTTGTTATCGTCCTCAGGCATTGGGACGCTGTCCTCATAATATACAGTGTTCTTAAAGCCGTCCAGAGCAGGATCAATGCGCAAGGAGAACATATGCTGGTGGAATGGGGCCATAACACCAGGCCCGACGTTGGTTCCCCATGGTACAGTTTGACCGTTCTCGTTGTCGAATGGAACGGTGGACAGGATACCAGTTGCACGGACCTCGAGCTCGATGTTGGCGGCCTGATCCAGAATAAAGGCGAAGATATACTCGTAATTGGCGACCGTGCAGATCATCTGAACGACTAGTTGACGGTTACGAACGACTGTTGCTGCACCAGTGCGGTAGTTGGTGTGCTTGTGCTGGAGACCGGCATCCTGTTCGTGCATACAGATGACATTCTGAAGATGGACCGGAGCACCCTGTGCATCAGTGCGGTAGCCATCGAAATACTTGATGTGACCAAGACAGTCGCAGCCCAAGGCGAGCTGGTTAGCGGTAATACCGAAACCAACGTCTCCGACATCAAAGGCTTGCTTGCGGTGGTAAGGTGCGCGGGGGTCTGTTTTATAAAGGTTAGATCACTGAAAATTTGGGAGTTCTGTATCCAGAATCGTACCTCCATAGGGGACAGTCATTTCTGAGAATGAAAGACGGTAGAATGTGTTACGGCCGTCATAAGTCAGATTATGCAACACCAGACCCTCCCGGTTGTTGAAGCCAACACGGAACCGCCATTTCTGCCATGAGACGGCATTGCCAATGACATTGAAAGATGCACCCTCAGGCTGCTGGACGATATAAGGCTTTAAATCAGTGCGGATCGGTTCGTCCAGCAAATCGTGCGCGTATTGAATAGCCTTCACTGGCTTCCAAGGCTGGGTTTGCGAGGTCTGGGAGTCGGCACCGTCGGGAAGGTAATCGATGCGTACCAGCTCGCGTGTAATACCATCAAAGACGGGCGAGAATTTGAGAGGGAGAGAGTATTGGTTGTGTTGCGCGTGATCAGTCGACACGACATACATGTAGCACTGAGTCAAACGTCGGGACTCGTTGATATCCTCGGTACCGTAGATCCAAGGATCCATGCACACAGTCATGCCCTGCGGCAAGTTCAATTTCTCAATCTCTGCCTTGACAGCCGGGTGGCTCAGGCAGGTTGTCTCCATTTCAATCATCTCGTCCACATCTGCAGGGCCTTGAACATCTTTAGGAAGTTCCTTGGCGGAGATGATAGACTTGGTGTTGGCATTCAACAGGGCCTTGTAAAAAGAACCATTGTCCAGGCGGTGGAACAGAGCAAACAACAAACGAGCCGGCTTGGCTGGACGCGGCTTGCCTTGGCGTTCAGCTTCAAGGTAAGGAACGACTTCATGCTTGTAAGGCTCTTGAAGATCAATTCGCTTATAACGCAACTTAACACCAGGGAAGGCCGATTCCAGGATGCGCACGGCCAACTGGATCTCCCCAGGAGTGATAGGGTCGAAAGGGTGGAGGCTCGCCATAATGAAGAAGATAAAGATGAGAATCAGGCAGGTGGAAGCAGCGGAGCCATCGCAATCCTTTTATATTCGCCGTGTCCGCAAAGGCCCTGAACCCGATTTGGTAAATCTTTCGACCGGGCGGGGATGTCGTTGGTGATTGGTTGAAGTCCAAGTCCACTCAGCGCAACTTTACCCGAAAGCGGTTTGGCGTCAAAGAAACTCGTGGACTAAAGACCGCTGGGGTCAAACGACAATTGGAGAAGTGTGGAGAGACGATGAATAATATGCAGATTGCTGAGATAAGATGCAACGGAGAGTTCGATGATGTAGGATACAACACCTTAGATAGGCTGTGCGTGTGTGTCCTGTCTCGGTGATCACAAGTACAAAACGGCCGTGCATTGCATTGCATTGCATGAATCGTATGCAGCAATTATCGGAGAATAAGCCCCCTCACAAGTGAGGTTGGAGAAACATCCCAATTGTGCATTCCCAGTCAGGTCTACAACACACGAAAAGATAACTTCTATCCAAATATCCACATCAGCCCCGAACGGGTTGATAAAGAGACTAGTAACAGCAAAATCGAGCAATATTGCGCCAATCCTCGCACACAAAACCAGTGGGCCGCTAAATAATGAACTTTCAGTACGTTACCACATTGGACATCTCTTGGGAGATGATGTCTTTTAGATATTCCGAATTCTACGAATAGCTACTTGGGTACAATTCAAACTACTTTACTGAAGCCAAGACTATGGGAGCAAAGATCGACAGAGAAAAATGTGAAGGTGGTTGGAAATTCTCTAATGATCATCACGGAATGCCAAGAATCTCAATTCAGGAGCCATCGATCTCAATCAAATGAAGCGAAGCCACATTGCCTCTAGGAAATTCCTGGCTTTTTTCTGGGGCCATTCGACTGCATCGAGCTCAGCCTTCCCCGTGAAAAGATCTGCCTCCTCCGATCGGATCCATTGTGTTTTCTTGAGCAGCTTCCAGAACAAAATGAACCCGAAGAAAAGAGGGAATCCAATGTAGGATGTGATAAACCCGGGTGTACTCCATCCACCAGCAATATAATCAAAACCATTGAAGAAGGCAATGATGCACAGGTATCCCAGAGTAAAGTATGTTGAGTATGGTTGTAGTGGGAAGCTAAAAGGTAGAGAGGACCTGTCAACATGTTGCGCTTGAATCGCGGCACGGAATCTGAGGTAGGCAATACAAATGGAGCCCCAAGTGTATCTGAAACAGCAGATTAGTTTAACAATCGCAATATTTTGCAGGAGGTGGGATCGTGCAAAACTCACACGGTCGCAACAGTTGCCAGATTCTGGAACCACTGGAATGCCGTACTTGAGTCTGAACCCATGGACATGAACGAAATGAGAGATATAGACATTGTGATCAGAAGACACCATATCGGAATCCCTTGTTTGGTACAACGTAGAAAAATCCTAGGCGCTTGTCGATTTTGCACCAAGGCGTAAAGATACCGAGTCCCCATGAAGACATAGGAATTTCCGGATGAAATGGCCGAAATAAGAATGAGAGAGTTGATGACCGACGGCAAAGCCTTGATACCTGCTATGTTGACAGCGATTACCCAGGGTGACTGGGCTGTCCTATCCCCACCCATCAAGTTAGGATTGCCACTAGGACAGATCAGGCTCAAAGCAAATGCAGCGAAGATGTAAAAGAAGAGAAGTCTCCAGAAAACACGCTTGATGGCCCTGGGAATGTTCCGGCGAGGATTCTCGGCTTCACCTGCGGCGACAACGACAGTCTCACAACCGTTGATCGCAAATTGAGCGTTAATTAGGGTATAGAAATATCCAAAAAAGCGACCCTCTGAGCCAGTGCCGATATACTCTTTCATGATGCCAGCCGTTTTCCAGTAATGGAAACCAAGTCGAGGCTGACCAGACACGCCTCCTAGATCAATGCAGAGAGCCAGAATGAGCAGTCCGAGTATTCCACAAAGCTTTATGACAGCGCACACAAATTCAAATTCTCCAAAGGTATGGACAGCCAGGATATTCAGGGCCAGAAAAAACACAATGAGTACCACGATCCATACGGCAACACTGACATTATCTGCGCCTGACCAGAACTGGATAACACTGCACGCGGCCGATATTTCAGCACATAATGTGATGACTGCTGTAAACCAGGTGTTCCAGCCCACCGCAAATCCTAGCGCTTCGTCCACGTATCGGGCACAGAACTGGGGAATGGCACCAGGGACGGGAAGCCAAGCGGCCATTTCGCCGAGGGCCATCATCATCATGAAGCCGGCAATACTGGCGGTAAGATAACCGAGAACAAGTGATAATGGACCTGCTACTCGCAGGGCATGTCCAATGCCGAGAAATAGTCCAGTGCCTAGGTTTCCGCCGAGTGCGATGAAGGTGACATGTCGGGCTTTGAGCTCACGTTGGACATTACCGAGTGCCTCAGACGATTCAGCATTGGCGATATCTGGCCATAGGTCGTTTCGCTTCTCCTAGAATGTTTGTTAAGTATGATGTTCTCCTTTTAGGGGACTTTCATACTATTCTAGCAAGGGTAAGATCACGAAAAGAACTTGAAGTCAGACGCACCATCAGTTCATCATCGCCCAACTCCAGATCATCATTTTTCTTGGGCTTTTGTTCTGGCTCAGAGATAAACATAATAACGATTGATGGGATATAGCAAAGTCTTGCGCCCCCCATTCACATTTTACCCCCGGACCCCGGATAGTATAAATATTGGACAGACTCATCTGATGTTCTCCCCGGATTTTGGCCGCGGGCAAATCCGCGGGTTGGGGAATTCTCAACCGAGAGATAGGAGTAAATGCCGTGCCCACCCAGGGCATTCGAGTCAGATAACCTAATTCTCCATTATGGGGATCTAGAAGAAGATATGTCTGACTACTCCGTACTAGTCATATCTGATGTGTCAGCGGAAATGTCATATCTTGAACCCCCGAACGGGTGACGGTGAAGGTGACCACGGGCAGCCACCCGAGGACTCGCTGAGATCCTTACCGGATCCCGGTGGACGGAGCAAGGGTACCCTAAACTAGGTTAAGGTACGTTGGCGTTGCAAAAGTTTGAAACCTCCTATTGCCCACAATTATCGGCCGCCTTCTAATGGCAGACTAGTAGCTATCCATCTGAGTTAAGTACTTGTTCACCTTGGGAAGGCAGAGGTCAGGGCAGTTAACAAAGAATTTCAAACTTTTGCAACACTACTGTAACCACAAATTGTTATTGCGGTTAACCGCGGGTAACCTGGGATGACTGCACAAGGTATAATTTTTCTCTTGATATTCGAGCAGTGATCTTTATTTATCGGTCTGAACTAGATCTAGTGTGAATTTCAAATGTTTCCGACCGGTAGGAAATAAGGTATTTTGACTTTGGTGTCGGGGATTTTCCAAGTCAGGATTCCCTAGGTTTGAGATACGGTCTCCAGGATGGCAATTGTTTGAAATACCGTTGTACTACAGCCAGGCTACGGTCAACCGTAGGTACTTCGAAAAATATAGGTTTATATCGTATTTATATAGTATTGCTTGCTAATATTAGTGTTTTGCTCTCAACACGCCTTGCTTTGCAGTCTTAGCACATGATTTCTACCAACACTATTTTCTATTGCCCTAGCGAATTTAGTCGACAGAGCTTCTTAGGGGCCGTACCAACGAAAGTCCAGTAAACCTTACCAAATTAAAAAGCGAACTAGTATGCATAACGAATATCTGCACCAAGTATACCTCTTTGGTCGATCTTGCGATTGGTATGCTGTAGCCAGAATCGCAACACCCAAGCACTAGCGATTGTTGCTACGCCGAAGGCAGCATTCGATGACATGGCAGTAAGATAACGAGGACCGTCGCTCTTGGGGTAGAGATATGCCGTGTAGATATAGGAGGCATTTGCAACCACGTTGATGAATGACAAAGAAGCAGCTTTCTTTTCGGGAGTTTGGCCCAGTGTTGCCGAAACCCATCCCAAAATGACCGAGTTGACTGCATAAGCACCACTAGCGAATAGGAAACAAGCAACATATCTTGCCCCAACATTCAGAGTCGTGCATGAAATGATGTATCCGACAACTGCTAGACCCATAGAGATGGTGATGTGCCAAGTTCGCTCGTTGTACCTACCGGAAGTTATTCCAGCCACAACACAGCAGATACCGGAGAAAACGTAGGGAGGGCAAGTCAAAACAAGGGTCATGGTGTTATTAAATCCCAAGCTTCCAACCACGGTAGGGAAAAAGTTGTTGAAACCACAGGCACTAAGATGCATGTTTTGCATAAAGGCTAAGAGGAACAGGCGTGGGTCACACAAGGCTTGCTTCAAGCCAGCAAGAGCACCTTTGGACTCTTCACCACCGACGGTGTCCTTCTGGATGCGATCGTGGGCAAGCTGTCGTTCTTCAGGCGTGAGCCATCTTGTATTCAAAGGATGGTCGGGAAGCATGAAAATTCCAAGACCTGCGACACCAAATGTGACCGCACCCTCGATGATGAAGAGCCATTGCCATCCCTTGAGACCAAGATGATGATCCAAAGTAGCGAACGTAGCGGCCGCAATCAGACCGGCAACTGAAGTCGCGACGATGTTGCCAGAGTATAGAATGGAGATGCGGAAAGCAATCTCTTTTCGTGTATAGAAAAGCGATAGAAGAAAAAGAGCTCCGGGATAGAATGGGGCTTCGGTGATACCCAGGAAAAAGCGGACAGCAACGAGACCCCTATAGTTCTTGGTCAAGGCTGTGCAAGCTGATACAATTGCCCAGCTTGCCATACATATACTCATATAGAGAGAAGGTCTGATTTTCTTCGATGACATGAGCATGTTGGACGGGATTTGCATCAAGAGATAACTATGAAAAATGTTTGCGTCAGTGTCCAGTGTTCCTTTTGTGGCATAAAAGATCTTCTCGCTTACCCAACAAACAAAATCGAGATACAGGTGTTGTATTGAGTGCCTACCAGCCCGAGATCCTCCTCGATGCCATCGAGACGTGCGTTGGCAATCGCGTTGCGGTCAATCTGATTTTGATATTAGAATGCAGTTCAGTCAATGCGAACCCATTTCTATCACCCACATAGTTCAGAAAATACATGGCCCACATGATAGGCATGATTCTCATGTCTAGCTTGCGCACAAGGGCAATCTCTCTGGCATCGGTCTTGGCTGTCGCACCAGAGTAGTCTCCCTTCTCATCCCCCAGCTTGAGTGAGCTAGCATACTCCATGTGAGTGTCTCCAGATTCCTTTGCGATGCCAGAATCTGACGTGGTGATTGTTTTCGAAGTTGTCATACTTTCTAGTCAAATCCGTTGGCTTCCTGACTTTGGAAAGAACACGGGTTTGACGATGCGGGTTGAGAAAAGAGTCTTTTCACAGGAATTGACAGGTATCCCATCGGCGAGAAAAGCACAAACTTATAGTCCATGGCCTTTGCCCAAGACGGACTAAGAACAGCCCGCCTCGATCGCAGATCACACATCCTGGACCGTGGTAAGAGGAAGATTAGTTGACAGTTTCTGTTTTAGTCCGGAAACAGCCAAGACTTTCCGCGATGCCAAGAAGGCCAGTAAAGCCACGAGGGTGCACATACCCCAGGTTTCCGCTAATCAAACTGAACCCCAGATTTCCCCGCGCTGTCACTGGGTCCGGATCCGGGGGGCATAAAACTAGTACCTATCGACGGCCAATAAGCACAATGTGGAACTCCAAGCCAAATCAGCCACTCATCCTCCGGTGGAATAAGTGTCGGCTCTGTGACCCTGGCGGACTATAGAAATACCGTTAGCGTGAACAAAAGCGGCCTTGTCAAAGTCCGGGCTCGAGTCATGAAGGCTTATCGTAAAGCGTGCAATTCGTGAGTCCATTTCGTTTAACTCTGACAGAAATAGGAACTTCTCTAAATGATGTCCTGCTTTGGTAGTTGAATAGCTATTCACTAGAATTTTGCGAAGGGAATTATTCACCCATACAGTTTGATATGATACAGGAATCATTGAGGCCATATGAGGGTAAAACTTATCGCCGATAATTTTATCACAACAAGAGGAAATATTCACTTCCAAAAGAAATCCAATTGGCTGTTTACGAGTGGGCATTACCTTATTTTACTGCATGTATCCCACGGAGTGGAGGCTAGACTTTTTAAAGGGGTGAAGCAACAGCCTAGATGATCCGGTCCAACATTCAGCCTCATTACACCCGATCTCAAGTGTCACAAATAAATGGTAAATCATCTTTCTCCACCACTACCGGAGTAATGATAGGAAGAGTCATTGGGGGGTGGCGGGCTTCGCCGTTCTGCTTGCGCTTTGATCCTCTTTTCAAACTTATTTTGTCTAGCTTCAAGGGGTATTTCCTTTTAACTGGCTAGGTAACGGTAAAGAGGAAATAACAGGCCAGATACACGCCCTTAAACTACTACTACATTTACCATTTGTTATAGACTAGGAGTAAAGGCGGGGGCGCGTACATAGGTTGGCATTCTCACCCTGCTCTCGCCATTAAAAAAATCTAGTTAGTTTCTAAAGCGCTTTAACTGGATTTAGTTAAGTAAGACCATAGTTTTAGTTTCTGAGGTCTCAGGCTGAGAGGAAATTTCAATCGGCGCCCATATCATTAAATACTTGTAGTTCATTGCTTCGGGTTGGGGGTGTCAATACTATATACCTCCACAGACTACTACTGGTCGGTACTAGCATTTACTGAGCTGCCACTGACAGTCGAGTTGAGATGTAGTCTTCGAAATGCAGAAAGCCAGTCAGCGTTATCAGCAATTGTTTGGTCCCAGGCATCCTCGGTATGAAAGAGCACCTTTCGTGCCTCCTTTTGAAACATTTCGTCTGTTGGGATGATACCGAGTTCCATCTGCTTCCGACCGTATTGGCTCAGATGGCGTGTGAATACATCCAAGAATCCTGGGAGTTGCGGCATTGTTTCATCATGTGCAAGGGAGGATTCTAGGTTTAGGCGTTCAGGATATCCAGCATCTTCATTGGTCATATTGGTTCCTGACATTAGCAAAGAATACTGGTCGCGAACATCCTTGCTTGTTGCAGAAAAGGGGACGATACACTCCGATTCCCATCCAAGAAGATAAGGCGGATACGCGTTTTGGAGCTGGGCTGTAATGTGCGGGGCAAAGTCATGATCCCCCTTCCAATCCTTCATTGTAGATCCGTTGCGGAAGTGCCTGGCAAGATGCGAGACGCGATCATCCCAATTATCTAGAATCACATCACAAAAACCACATCTTGATGTGAAAAACTTGTTTTCTTTTTTCCAGTTGTCCAAAAGTGGTGTATTATGTACTTGATGTACATGACGAAGATGCTGTACCAGATGATCTTTTCTATGGAATGAGCGTAGTTCATTGGACAGGTCCATGCAGGCGTCATAGTTGTGCATTAAGAGGTGCTCTTGCGATGGCTCCAACATGTTGCAGAAAGCACACAGCATCTTTCCTGTGATCGAGGAGAAAACCGACGGCCCGAGTGGTGCGCAATACCATGTTTCTAGATTCAAATGTAGCGATTTCTCGTGTCGAACCCATTCGTATTTGGTCCCAAAACGATCACAGCAAAAGGTACAACAAAATATACGAGGCTTCCCGTTATTAGACTGAGATTTGGTCACATGCGCTTTTGATCGACGATTTCGAGTACGCGATGAGCGGGCACCAGATGACCAAGCTGAATCTGCAGATGACACACTAGATTCGCGGCTTGTGTTAGAATATGATCGACGAGACCGAGAAGAGGTCTTTCCACGACCGCGGTATTGTTGATCGGTGCGATAGGGTGTCGGTGTCTCTTGCATCGCATTCATTATGGCTGTAACGGAGGCCGGCTCATCCTCCGGCCGAAATGTCTGCCATCGTTGCATTGGGTCCAATTCGCTTGTATTCGAATTTTGTGGTGATGTGTTTTTAACCTCCAAGGTTGACACAAAATACCGACTCCTCCGTCGGGGCAGACCGAATTGGTTGTTGCGAATTTCAAGAGGCATCTTCTGAAGAGTGGCATCACCTATGGGTGGCGTACAAGTAGCTGCGAAGCCTGGTACAGTGCCTATTGGAGCCTGGCTTTCGACCGGAGGGAAGTTCCCCGCTAAGAGTGGCGAATTGAAGATGTCTGAAAAGCCCTCGACGGAAGATGACGCCGAAAAGCTACCGATTGCCGGACCCTCTTCATAGCTCAATGATTTCGGTGCAGGCGTATCGTAAGAATCGATATTCCATAGCCCGCGGTCTTCTAAGGCTTGATTGTAGAATAGATTGGTATCAAGGGTAGCGTCATTTATCGCAAAGTCTATTGGTGGTATCGGAGTTTCCGTACTTTCGTCATTGGGGCAAACATAAAAATCACTGGGGGTTTGATTATATGTAGCATCAAAAAAGTTTGGCTCGAAATTATCTTGATCGTGGGTCATATTGTATGTGTTTCAACTCGCACATGTTCATGACGCAATTGGAGAGTTGAAAGCCGAGACCGAAGCCTCCCCGACAAATTTAAGGATACGGAAAAGCTCTTGATCCGGGAACCACGTGATTTACTATCAGCCAATGAATTATTGACTAGTTCGAAAGTACACTGATGTCTGACTGGGAAATGTTAATAAGATCTTCGAGGTGGATGTGAAAATTTTTGACAAATTTGGGTCTTTCGGAACAGTGGAACTGCTGACGACGAAGGGTCTTGAGATTGGGGAAAGTATAAGAGCGATGAAGATACTATTGGGCGCGAAATACGAAAATAAACGATTTAGATGGACAATTCCCAGACTACAGCACTTACTATATGTGGGTGAAACAAAAGAAAATTGAATTAAATAAAAACCTCACAACCATCATACTGCTAACTAACCCGCCGGTGTGTGGCCTAACCCCGGATAATTTGGCAGAGCCCCATCCCAGCGCAAAAGTTCGATTAGACCGACGACGCCTAGCAATACACGCTTCACTAGCCATTGTTCTCCCAGTTGATCCAGCTTGATGGCCATAAAACTTAATAACGACCTTGGAGCGAGATATCTCTTTCAAGTTTCTCTCTGTCGCATCATAATGGGTTCAATCTTCGGGAGTTTCTGTTATCTATTTATCTGCTTAGACTTTCTGTGCTCTTCCAGGAACAGATCATCGAATATCAGTGTTCCTGGTAGGACACGGCCTGTATACAGTCATGTGTTGAAAGATTATCCGTTTGCCGAAAACCGACTGCCGTTCTGTAGCCCCACATAGAACACTAAACAGCATCGAGCACAAGTTTTGAACATGTATGATATATGTATTTTTTGGGGAATCTGAGCCAGCGTAATACTCCATCGAAGTCCTGTACTAGGCCTCCATGTGTGGCCGAATAAATCCTCTTGGCAATATACGAAATCATTCTTTATACTTGGATTGTGGCCAGCAACCAATGCCAAAGTACCCAAATCAACACATTTACAACTACATCAAAACAAAGATTTTTTTTCTCCGTTAACAGAGATTAAATGAATAGATTCACAAACAGACTGTCTTATCAAGCTTCTTTTTAGCTAATCTCAAAGCGTGTATCGGAATGATCCCAGGCCCTCGATTGGACCCATCCCGCCCTCTGCCCTTTTGTTTACCTCTCTTTTCGATCTCCTCGCTCAGCAACGTCAGGTCTGAAATTTGTTCTTTAACATCATTGACCTATTTCGATGGTGAAAATTTAGGACTCATTGAAAGGATATTTTGCACTATGGAAAAGGGAACCCACCGCGACATCCATACCATCATCCGCTAGCTGGAGGGCAATGGTTCTGCCAATTCCTCTCGAGGCACCAGTTACGATAGCAACAACCATTATGGTGAATAAGCAATTCTCTTGATATAACAATGCCCTTGCGTAGACTCAAGAATTGTTACACAAATGGAAATCTCTATTGAATTATATACTATTTCAATGCATTCGGTAGACGCCGGGCCCATAGCCGACCGTAGCTAGATCTCAAAAGACAGCCGAGGAACACTAAGATTAAAATGAAAATACACCATATTGGAAAAGATTTAATACGAGATGAATTTCGAAACTGCCAAGTCACTGTCAAATAGAGCTATCAAAATCAATGTGCTGCCGGTACAAGGTCTTGAAGGAAATTCCAAAGTGTTTTCTCTCGCCAATTTCTTTTTTTCCATTCGTTGGCCGACAAGGGGAACAGATCAACATTTCCCAACAGGCTGGGATCATGAGCATATATGAACCAGACGTTGGTTTCCGCGTCCGCTTCTTGTGCTTTCTCAATAGTATCCATTGCCTGTTTGATATCCAAGCCCATGTTCGGTCTGAAAAACGGCTTTTCTATGGACCCAGTCCGCTCTATGAGTAGCTCCTGATATACGAGAGCTCCGGGGCATGGGAGTGACTTTGGAATAGTTGAGCTTAGGTGAATATTCTGGGGAATCCGCATGTGTTTTGAAGGCCTGATTTCTCCGCTATGGTGGCAGAGATCACCTCCCATGAAGATAAATGTGTCTGGATTGGTTGTTGTACGTGCTAATGCACCAAGGTGTCCAACGGCGTGACCTGGACTATCAATGATGTAGAACGAACCATCACCAAAGAAATCGTATCCTTGGAACTGGCCAACTTTGACCGAATCTCGAAAGTCAATTTCGCGTAAATTGCGTCCACTTTCGTCGAGCAAAGGTCAGCCAAGCACGGGATTACTATGAAAGATCATGCGCAGTTAGAAAAAGGTCAATCCAAGACATACGCAAAGTCACTCTGGCGGACTGGAGAATCGGGCTTCGCCGGATATCCAGGAAAAAACTCGGTCTTGAAACCAGGCCCGACAATGAGTTCAGTGGAGCCAGGAAATCGCGAGGGGTCCCCAATGTGGTCCCAGTGCCAGTGGCTGTTGCAAAAAGCTGTTAGTCTCTTATTGAACTTTATTTGAAAGTTCTTTCCTAAAGGAAAGAATACTCAAGTTTCTTACCTCCAAATAATACTTGAAATTTCGCTTGCCGTGATTCCTCCTTTCTCAAGAATGTCAATTACCTCTTCCTCAACTTCAATTTTCCATCCTCTTCCTTTGAGGGGTTCTGCGGCTGCTGGCGCAAATGCGTGCCAGTCTCGAGGTACACCAAGGTCATAGAGAATCTTCTGACCCGACGGATGCTCGATCAAGAATGACCAGGCAGGAAGAATAGGCATGTATTTCATAGATTCCATGGGAGGCTCCATTAAGAATTCCAGCGGTATATTGCCAATTCGGGTAGTGGAATCGATTATGCGAACCTGGACGCTCTGGGAGCCCGGAGGCACGTTGAAGGTGGTGGATTGGAGTGACATGATTATATAGCCTCTGATGCTTGACGCAGACTCACTTTGAACCTTCTCTAGGCATGAAAATAGAACCTGGGGGCTTTCTATTTATACAGTGGTGATAATGTGAAGTCTAAGAATGCAAAGAGCCGATTGATAGCGAAGAGGGGCTGGAGTAACCGAAATGCGGGGAAACTCGCGGCAGTTAAGAGGCATTTCTTGCCATCACGATACCCTCTGCTCTACCCAATTTCAGATTTTCCTTACATCTACGGTTGCAATTATGCCGAATTCATATGTGCGATGGCGTGGAGGCCTAGTGTGCGTGCAATGTCATGCGCGTAAGGTAAGCGAGATCATGGAAATTCGACACGGAAGGCTCGGCAGCTGAGTGAATCGATAGATCAAATGCGATTTTCAACAGCGACAGCCAGGATCATGTCTTAATTGCATGAAGACAAACTTAGAGTGTCGGTGAGTGTCTAACTAAGCGACCAAAAAACAAATGCTATCTCCCATATAATGAAGCAAACGCAGAGGATTGCGTAGAGAGGCGCAGAATAAACAGCCCGCTGGAAAAGTCAACCCCAACAGACAGCTAGCGGAACTGAGGTTGATCGACAGCTGCCCACCGAACCTTGCCCACAAGTTTGTAGGGTATCTAGCCGAGGAGTCCTTTCTTTCCAACACATGTGGGCCTGATATTAATGATGTCGAGGTTTCCATGTTGCAGGAACTGGATCCGCCAACTCTGCGTTCGGCTCTGAGTCTTGCACCAAAGCCGATGCTTGACGCCTTTATTGACTTTTTTTTTACCGATATATTTCCACTGGTGCCGGTTGTTGACCGGTTAGATGTTACAGAGCCAGGTAGTTCTGCTCTGCTCATACCATGTCTGTGCATGCTCGGGAGTCACTATGGTCACCCACAACTACCGTCGATGCCGACAGCCGAATCACTCTATTGCAAGGCTAAGACATTGACGAATTGTAACTATGAGAAGGACAGTCTAACAGTCCTGGAAGCTTTGCTTGACTATCCGCACGGAAGCGGTTCAAGAATTTACCCAACATACACACACATTCCTCCCGCGGACCATCTGGGCAGGAGCATGTCGTTCGTGGTATAAAAATGGGACCATCGATGGACCTATCACAGCTTTGCATTCCGGTAGCCGCATTCACTGGTTTCATATGATGGAGATATTTCGTCCAGAGAACTACGAGTTTGAATATCAATGTGTGGGAAATCGTTTCCAGTTCCTAGGAAACGGCTTCTCTGTTCGATAGAACGGATCAAATCCGACATGGTACTTGGAACAGCTTGATGACTTTCGGATAATTGATTTCCTTTTTGATGTACTGTCTCCTCGAAAAGGAAGCAATTATTATTAGATTTGCCTGGAAATCGTAATCCAATGAAATAAGTCGGAATAATTTTCACTAGCTCAAAAATAAGACCAAATCTTGGTCTATTTGTGTTAAAAGGCCGTTGCTGTTTCATGGCCTACTCGAACTACGACCGATAGGTTTCATTATCGCCGTCGGGTTTCAGTTCAAGTTCCACACAGAAAGAACGCACAGCCTTGCGGGTGAGCCAAGAAGTACGTTGCTTACCTATTCATAGATGAAAATCAAAATATTAATCAAAATGGATATATTCTATAGTTTCCCCTACTGATAGAAGCTGTATAGGTCAAAAGCGAGGATTGCTAATATGGAATTCTAATATACAAAATCGTGTCTTATATATACAGACCCAGCCATCCCCTTTCACAATTCAAATCTAAACATTTCCCGTCTAAAAGATTCACCTTTCATTTTCCCTCTTGTAACAAATCAATATCACCCTGAGCCGTTCCAATAAAAGTCTCAAACTGAAGTTTCCACCACTCAACAATTTCCCGATTCTCCATAAAAGTAGAGAACTGGGTTAGAGACGAGGAAGGGTGATCCCAAATTTTTCCCGCCGTAGACGACAAGTCCTTTCGGACTAGGTAGCTGCCATTAAACGTCTTCTGGTGTTCGTCACTCAGTAGCCAGCTCATGAACAATTTGGCACTTTCGGGACGAGGGGTCGAGGCAAAGATAGCACCGGTTTGAGGCCAATACATAATAGGGTCCTTAGGATCGATGCTGTCCAGATTGCCCCCAACTGAGGTGGTAAAAGAGAGAGACCGGGTTGAATTATTTCGTTCGATTTCGGCTGCTGGTTCACCGGTGCCACGGACCCATTTCACATTCTGTTGGAGGAGGGTGTCGAACCATTCCCAGCCGTATTGGTTGATGATGATAGAGAAGAGATACAGCACAGCATCATCGTCATTGGGGTAAGTCAGAACGAGCTTGTTCTTCCACTCTGGGCGAGTGAATTCCTTCCAGGTTGACGGAACATTGGATTTCTTGAGGAGGTTGGGGTTGTAGACAAGACTGCCGAAGTTGACTAAGATAAATCCAAGTTATGATTAGCAAGCAACGTATAAGATACTCCGTGGGGTCTTCAAGCTTACAGATAAAATATGGCACAAATGCGGCATCAGGATCTCTGATAGTTGACCAGATATCCTCCCAATGCGCCGGTTTATAGGGGTATAGTCTACCCTCCTTCTTCCAACGAGGATAGTCATGGAGGGTCTGCAAGACTGCAATATCAGCACCAGCAGACCCGGTACGCTGAAACTGGCGATTGACGCGACTATCGTGATATTTCGAGACATCGACAGTGAGGTTTAGCTCGATTTCCGGGAAACGGGCTTTCCATGCATCGATGGTAGACTGGCCCTGGCTCACATCTACATCATGTCAGCTTTTCTTCTTTATGTATTCTATAATACGCACCATCTCCTCCCCAAAGAACAACGAGACTACCATGTTCTCTCTTAGCAGCGGCGTAGATTTCGTCCAGTGAACGGTTTTCAATGGCAGGAGAGTGTCCTGGGAACGAGTTCCATTCTGGCAATACTGCGGCAGCCAGACCGAGGAAGCCCCAAAGAGAGATTGCAGTTTTCATATCGAGCAAAAGTATAAAGTTCCTGCAAGTTGACAAAATGGCCGGATGATGCGCTGAATTAACCAGTCTTCAGACAACAGATACAGCAGAATTATAAAGGATAATAACAACGGTACAGTTCCGCGCCGATTACCAAACCTCCTTGCTGCCCGAACCCATAGTCCTGGAACGAAAAGTTGATCTTTACCCAATAAGACCAAAGGAAGCCGTGGAAGTATGGTGCGATCCGAGACATCGACCCACTCTGGATAGGCTACAATACTTTATTACCCTGCAAGAATAGTCTCGTGAAACAAGCTTAATCTAAGCTGACTATTCCAGCATCCGTTTTTCGTCAAGATTCAGACATGCTGAGCAATGTTATCTGAATCAAACGCCTCACCCGACACGATCTAGATAGCGCCCGCTAGGTCCATGCTTTCTCCTCAGTTATATTCAAAACTACAACGTTTATCTCGATGTTTCCGCATTTCCTTTTTACTCCGGGTCGTACGATTCGCCTTAAGATTTGCCAAGTCTAGGTTGCAACATAGCCACAGTTGAGTACGGTTACTAGTTACTATTCTTGGGCATTCAGACCGCTGATCAGTACTACTCGTATGAGATTATGCCCATAGTTATCATAATTGAGTTCATGACCAATTCTCATTCGAAGACGATATATCAATAGTACTACGAAGGCTAGGCTTGGAGGTAGACTGCCCTTCTTGTTTATTAGTAGTTAGGGCTCACTCACAAAATATTTCTCATACCTCCCTGACGAACTGCGCGAAATTGTCTCTAGAGAACGTAATACCCTGCCAGAGTTGCATTCAGATTGGAGTATCAAGTGCGATGAGAGGATTCTTGAGAAAACATGAGGCCTAAAGTTGAAGGGTAAGGGGAATATTGGGGAATCGTGAAATCTCGAAACATAACTGCGGCTTTCCAACTTCTCATGAGACTAAATTTCCCGCAAGTGTGAATCATGCTTGGCAGCCCGGGTAGAAGTGTACCCAGCTGTAATGAGTTTGTTTGAAGGACTTCCTATTATTCTCTAATTCTACGGTAGTGGGAGGGCGTTGTCTCGAGGCGAACATGATGATCACAGCCTCAAGCCGCTGTATACGCGCAAGTCATGTTGTTGGGCCGGGTGCCTCAGGCAGTCAGGTCGAGATGCTTCGTATGGCATTTGAGTAAGTAGAGTCCAACTCCCTTTTTTAGAGGGAGATAAAGTTGTGGATTTGCTCTTATCCTATATGACAGGCAGTACGGTAGTTGAGTAGGAATTTGTGACGATCGGCTCGATCTTTGGGGATCCTACGAGTGACCGGGATGGATCCAAAGAACAAGTGATAAGAGCGGAAATGGAGGTAGCGGATCCCAGCTAACATGATAGCATAGAATTGACCTTGCTCGGTGACTATCCTGCTTCTACGATAACAGCTACGAGGAAGTGAGGTATTCGGTAAAGAAGAATTGTAGTCATCAAATGAATCAAAGAAACGTTATGTCCAGGCAGTATGTCAACACAAACAACGAAAATAAAGACATAAGCAACCCAGACGGGTTTATTATGTATTATCTAATCAAAAAATAGACATAAACATACGCAAAGCGTAATCAGTAAGTGAATAAGATATCAAGAAAAAAGAAAAAAACAAGACCCTTAACCCTGGCCGTCAACGCCTGGTGTCGACAGCGACCCGGTACAACCAGTCCAGCCCGTGTTAACGGTATGGAGATGGTCGGCGGGAAATTGTCAACACCGTCGATGCGCTAGCGCTCAAAACGCACCGAAAACACATTCAGATTCGCATTGGAAGTGAAGGGGTTTACAGCAGCAGAACGGCGGCACCGAGGACGGCGGCCAGACCGGCACCAGCACCAGCGGCGTTCATGGCACCAGCGTTGAAGGCGGGCTGGGAGGGAGCAGGGGTGGAGCCGGAGCCGGAGGCAGCGGGGACACCGGTGGCATCGGCGCCCGAGGGGACGTAGGGGGTCGAGGCGGAGGCCGGGACGCTGGAGGAGGCAGCGGGGGAGGTGGGGACAGCGGAGGAAGTGCTGGATTGGATGTTAGTTTTGTTTTGGAGTTGGTGGTGATCATTCTGTTGATCTTGATGAGGCTGGATGCTTACCACTTGTTGCACTGGGTGACGGTCTGGGTCACGAGGGGACGGGTGACAGTGAAAGAACCGGTCAGGGTGACGCTTCCGGGCTGTTGAGGAGTTAGATATGTTCAATGAAGAGCGATGGGTGGATATAGGAGAAGGATGCTGGATGCCGTCCCGGATGATGCGATGGATGATTCATCTCATCTCATCTCTCATCATCCCGGGTGACATCCAAACAAGGAATTGATGCGAAAACATTGATAGAAAATCGATAGAAAATCGGAAAAAAAAAACGTACAGTAGAGACGCTGTAGGTCGAGCCGCCGTGGACGATGGAGGTAGCCTCGGGGCAGAAGGTGGTGTAGTCGGTAACAGTCTCAGTGACAACACCGGCAAAGGCACCAGCGGCCAGGGTAACAGCGGTAGCAATGGAGAAACGCATTTTGAATGGTTTGGGAGATAAAGTTGATCGAGGAATGTTCCTTGAAAAGATCCGACAAAAGTCTAAAGAGTGACTGGAGTTGTTTAAAGAATGTAATCGGTCAAGAAGAACCGGAGTGAGCAAGAGAATGTGGATGGAGAACGAGAAAGGGAGGACGGGGGGCGCAGAGGTTTATAATAGGGTGCACTTGGGACGGGACTTAGGGGAGTCAGGACCATGGGCCACTCTCAGGTACCCGGGGCCACTAGCGCAGGAGAAAATGCGAAAAAAGGGGCCGTGGTGGCAGTATGGGAAATTAACTGCTATTGTTGGTCTTATTTCCACAATTTAGCCCCATTGGTGCAGTCAAGTCCAATCAGAAGAGGTATCCTGTTAAGCACACGCCCACGAACCGGTTTGTGTGGTCCGGGGATCTTTACCCGCTTGGGCCGCAGTGGATGCTAGGGCTTTGTCTGGATGGTCTTGGAGGGGTCTTAGAGGGTCTGGATTCGTCATGCGCAAGTGAATACTCTACGAGTAGTACACAGACAGTACTGTGTTGACACTGATTCGTCATAGAAGAAGTACAAGTAACTATACCGACCATGCATAGCTGAAAGGTATAGCTTATTGCTTTGAGTGTGTTCTCATACTCAGATACTTCTGCTACTATGTATATAAAACACCATTTTTGTGCCACCGTCCAGTCTGACGCCATGAAGCTCATTTCCACAGTGGAGCCTGATGATTTTTACCCAGCCCAAAGTACTATGATTGGGCCGTCCTGATTAAGATCAAGGATTTCCATCGTTCACAGACGTAGTAGTATTAGTTAGTAAACACGATCGGTCGCAAGGGCTGGATGCAGGGTCGGTGGGGTTTCACTCTGCGACATGGGGAGAGGTGTAATTAGACCTCCGCAAGGGACGACTCAAGATGATGATGGGAATCGTCAGTTTATGCGAGGGCTTTATTATGATATCCCCAGTTGACCGATGCGCCGTCTAGCTGTAGCTGTACCACGTGCAGTTCTAATCCTGCCTGGTATCCCGGGGCTACAATGTTGGTAAGCCACCGATGCCGTGGATTGACGAGAGATCATAGTTTTATAGCGTGTTTGAGGTTAGGTCTAAAATCGACCTGTTTTTGGGGCATCGGAACTAACTGTATGCTGGTAAAACGATGGGATTTACTGAAATCAAATGTAAGCGCCGGACATTATTGTCTCATTGTCGCGAATAGACCATACTAGTACTGCAGTGTGTACGGCGTAGATGTGGTTTACCTCGTGGTCGAAATTCAATATCGACTGCCCATTTACGATTTATATCAAATACCTATTTTAGAGTGAATATAAACTCAGTTTCACGTTATTCCTAGCCAGGTAACTGTTCTTGTTTCGCGGTCTTGGCGAGGAACTCGAACTTGGTCGGGGAGGTTCTCCGAAATATATTTAGAACGACCGATAGGGAAACACCTGGGTACCTGAGCTGATACTAGTACTCCCACTCCGACCTCCCAGTAACCGCAATAAACCTTGGAAAAGACCGACCGCAGACATCTCGGACACCAACCTTAAGAACTTGAAGCTTACTGTTACTACAGGGCTGGGTCGCCAGAACGAATCCTGACAAAAGAAATCATGGATTGATAGACTCGCGACTCGGCTTCCACTCTCACCGCCCATACCGTATGGCCTCACGATAGAGATAAGAGAACAGGGCAACTAGTATTATCTTCTTGCAACGAAGATGATAGAGCTACAAGTTACAATTACGGGTAGGTAATATTTTGGAATTTTTCGAGACATTTCAATTGGTTGCGCCCGGCAACAAATAGGTGACTATGGAGATCTGAATTTACTGGGAGTGACACAGTCGGGTCGGGGGCGGGGCGGAATGGGACGCGTGAAGCAGGCCACGTCTTTGAGAATCATCGATGATAGCTCCAGAGTGTACTTGAAGTCAATCAAGGCAATTGCTCAAGACCAGAGCTTCCTCGCTGTGCCTTCCACCTCCCCATCTCCTTCTTTATCATCTCCTCTATCCTCATTATCCAAGCTGAAGCTGAGCTCAAGCAACAGCAACACAACCTCCAATCAGACAAAAACTGATCCCTAAAGGATGGTGACGGGGCGCGGGACCTCTCAGCAGCGCCCGTCCAACATCGGCCCAGAGGGCCAACACCGACGAGTGCTGATACAGATTGGACGCCAACTCTTCATCTTGGATTTAGTTGTGTAAAGAAGAGAAAGGAGGCTGAGGGATTGTGCGCTTAAAACTTTCCGCGGCGGGCACGGACCAGGAGAAGTCAGGTGACATATAGATGACTTAGCAGGGTGACTCAGCAGGTGACTACCCCTTTAGGAATAGTGTCCTTTTCCGCTTTCCGCGGGTAACGGGGAAGGTGCGACCGCCGGGTTCCACGATATAAAACGTACCCCGGCCGACTTTTCTATCCGCGTGGATTTCGTCGGAATCGTTACTGTTTGTGTTTGTGTAGAATGTCTCTCTCTCACTGTGGGCGTCTTGCCCGTCTCTCTCTGGCGGGTGCCCGCCCTGTGGTTGCGGCCCCCCGTGCCTTCGTCGCCAGGTCCGTCCCCCTCGTGCGGGGAGTATCCTCCAGCAGCCGCGATGCGCAGCACAAGGTGAGAATCGTGTCAATGGGTGATCGGAGTACGAATTGGACCATTCTAATATTCTCTACAGCTTCTCGCTAGCTCTTTGAAGGACTCCGACCCCACCGTGTTCAGCATCCTGGAGAAGGTACGTCATGCAATCGAGCTTCACAGCGCCGGGCAACCGTCTCACCGCACGACCACAGCAACGGCAACGGCAACATGCTAATACCAATCGCAGGAGAAAACCCGTCAGCAGCACTTCATCAACCTGATCCCCTCTGAGAACTTCACATCCCAAGCCGTTCTCGATGCCCTCGGCAGTGTTATGCAGAGTAGGTGGTTTCCCGGCCCCCGACAGATAAGCGGATCCTAATCGCATGATAGACAAGTACTCGGAGGGATACCCCGGCGCCCGTTACTATGGTGGTAATGAACACATTGATGCCTCGGAGCGTCTGTGCCAGCAGCGTGCGCTTGAGACTTTCCGTCTCAACCCCGAGGAATGGGGTGTCAACGTTCAGCGTATGTCAATTCGTCCCTCATCCCTTGGAACAGAGTATTAACCAGATGCCCAGCTCTCTCCGGCTCCCCCGCTAACCTCATGGCCTACTCCGCCGTCCTCAACACTCACGATCGCCTGATGGGTCTGGATCTCCCCCACGGTGGTCACCTGTCGCACGGCTACCAGACCCCTACCAAGAAGATCTCTGCCATCTCCAAATACTTCGAGACCCTACCCTACCGCCTGGATGAGTCCACCGGTCTGATCGACTATGATGCTCTGGAGAAGCAGGCTCTCCTGTACCGCCCTAAGTTGATTGTCGCCGGTACCTCCGCCTACAGCCGTCTCGTTGACTACCCTCGCATGCGCGCTATTGCCGACAATGTTGGCGCTTACCTCTTGACCGATATGGCTCACATCTCCGGTCTCGTGGCCGCCGATGTCCTCCCCTCGCCATTCCCATACTCTGATATCGTTACTACCACCACCCACAAGTCTCTGCGTGGTCCCCGTGGTGCCATGATCTTCTACCGCAAGGGTCTCCGTCGCACCGACAAGAAGGGCAACAAGGAGATGTACGATTTGGAGAACCCCATCAACGCCTCGGTCTTCCCCGGCCACCAGGGCGGTCCCCACAACCACACTATCACCGCGCTGGCCGTGGCCCTCAAGCAGGCGCAATCTTCCGAGTTCCAGGAATACCAGAAGACTGTCCTTGCCAACTCCGCAGCCCTGGCCGAGCGCCTGGGCGAGTCCACCAGCAACGGTGGCCTCGGATATAACATCGTCTCCGGCGGCACCGACAACCACTTGGTCCTTGTTGACCTGAAGAACCGTGGTGTCGACGGTGCCCGTGTCGAGCGCGTTCTCGAGCTGTGCGGTGTCGCCAGTAACAAGAACACCGTGCCCGGTGACAAGTCCGCCCTCAAGCCCGGCGGTCTTCGTCTGGGTACCCCTGCCATGACCTCTCGTGGCTTCCAACCCGAGGACTTCCGCCGCGTTGCGGAGATTGTCGACCGTGCTGTTATCCTGACACAGAAGCTGGATAAGGCTGCGCGGGAGCAGGCGCAGGCCCGCGGTGCCAAGAACCCCGGTACTGTCAAGGCGTTCCACGAGTATCTGGGCGAGGGTGAGGAGATCTCAGAGATTGTGCTTCTCCGCCAGGAGGTGGAGGACTGGGTGGGCACATTCAGCCTGCCTTGGGCTAAGGATCAGTAGATTGTAGACCTTTCTTGACGTTTTTCTTTTTCTTTATGTATATTTCCCAGCATGATTCAACACGAATAGGATTGACAATATTTCATTGATACTCTTAAACAAGCCAGCCATCAATACTAATTCAATAGCGAAATCCCTACTTGGACTCCTATACTTTGAATTGAGGTATCCCAGCCCATCGCAAAAGATTCCCTTATCAGACTATCTTTAGCGATCCAGTCCGTAATGATGTCATTGGGAACACGAGAGCCTCGGGTGCGCTGCCGGTAGCCGCTGCCGATCACGGAGTCAAGACCGACAGACCCCCTCAATTCAATTGAGTTACTTCAAGTTATCTACGAGTCGTCTGATGTAAATATTCATTCTCCACAAACTAGAAGCTCAGCTGAAATTGCCATTTCTATTCGGCATACAGCACAACGATCGCCGCTATGCAGATCAGCCAGGTACGTCCAAACAACCCCGCCTCAGACCTCCATCTACCATGGGACCTAACTAATCCCGACATCCCAATCAGCTCTACGTATACCCCATCAAATCCCTCCGAGCAACGCCCGTGACCGAGGGCGTCCTATCACCCCTCGGCCTAAAATATGACCGACGCTTCATGCTCCTCAAAGTCGAGGACGGGGAAGATGGCCAAGGCAAAGGAGCTACCCTAAAGAATATGCATGTCCCACATTTCCCCGAAATGGCCCTCTTTGAAACAGCCCTGGACATGCCAACTGCAGAAGATGAAGGTCGAGTAAGGGTTACATATCACCCCCCTCCTCCTTCTCCAAATGCAAAAAATCCCCGACCAAGCGAAACGAAACACTTAGAGATCCCCCTCAAACCAAACGTGGACTCACTATCTCGCTTCACGGTTACGATGCACCAAAGCCCCACGACGGGGTATAACATGGGTTCCGCGTATAATGACTGGTTCAGTGAGTGTTTCGGATACCCCGTTGTCCTGGCTTATCTGGGTGTCAATACTCGTGGGGTACTGGGGACCCTGGCGCCGGCGAAAGCCAAGCATAACGGGAAGAAGAAGAAAAGTGGATGGGCGCGGTATGAAGATTTGTTGCGGGGGTTGGAGTCAGTAGGTGCCAGTGGGACTGGACCGTCTGTTCTGGAGAAATTGCTTGTTCCGATTTGTGCTCTTGCGATTGGCGCTTCTGGGGTGTCGTATGCTGCTGGTCAATTTGAGCATGGCATTGGCATTGCTAACACTTACGATTCTATGTCGACATCAATGGCTATTCTAGCCGGTATAATGACAACTGCACTAGTGCTAGCGGGTAGTATTATGATTTACATTTTCGGAAAAAGGCTTCGCACAACCAAATACGAAGACCGAATTACATTCGCCGACTGTGCGCCGTTTCTCGTTATATCCGAGACTTCGGTGAATAATGTCTCGGGGAGATTACCGGCCGGCGAAGAGATGGATCGAACGAAGTTCCGGCCGAATATTGTTATTTCTGGCGCTGAGTCTGCGTTTGAAGAGGACTTTTGGACGGAGTTGGCTATTGGGTCGAATCGGATTCGGTTATTGTTGACGGGGAATTGTGTTCGGTGTCAGAGTCTTAATGTGGATTATCGGACGGGGCGGATGGGGGATGGTGAGTCTGGGACTGTGTTGAAGAAGTTGATGAAGGATCGAAGGGTGGATCGTGGGGCGAGGTTTAGTCCTGTATTTGGGCGGTATTCGTTTTTGGATCGTGGGTTTGATGGGGAGATGGTTAGGGTGGGTGATGTTGTTGAGGTGGTGGCGCGGGGTGCGGAACGTTCGGTGCTAGGTGAGTTGTGTTCGTGTTTGTGTTTCTCTTGGGTTCATGTTATTTGTGGAATTGGTTAAATGGTGGTTCATGGCTGATGGTGTCTCTACTAGATTGGCCCGGTCTCACTAATTAGTGCCTGACGACAGAGGGGAACAGAGCAGGGCAGCAGGCTGGAAAAAGTTACAATTGTGTCTGACCAATTCTCACTAAGCATTTACGATATTCAGTTCGGCCTTGATTTGAATTTGTATGTATTGTATGGAAAATGAAAATCATTCATCACTTTAGTCATCGTTATACATGGCATAAGTAGACATAGACAAATGCCCAAGCTGCTACTTTTTCAGCTGGCAATGTACCGAGCGGAGCCCTGGATCCTTCTTCAGCCCTATGATAGGTTAACTTGCACCCGTCCACCCACTTCCACACAAATCATCATCTTTCTTCGCCTTCCAGAAAAGTCCACTGTCAATGTAATATGCAGGGCGGCCCACTGTTGACTCACACAGCCACAATTACGTCAGACTATTCGCACCGCCACTAGTCACCTGACCCAGCTTGTTCCATGGAAGCCCCGGTGGATTCGGTTTCCAAGAATAACATTACATTCTTTTTCTTTTGATTCGATTTGATTGTGAGCTTGCTCTTCATTCAGATCGGCTGAAGAAAAGACTCGAAGTACATACAGCAAGAAGAATTGCTTGCGCTTTCATCCGCTGAACTGCACCGAATTGTGGCTTGCCAGGCCAAGCCGCGCCCCTCCAATCGATCTTACGCCGCTGCCTATTCGGAACTCGACTGTATACCAAACTCTCCCGTTGACTCCATCACACATCCCCAACTAGCGCCGCATTTGACCGCGTGTGGTGTCACCAGTGTCACGCCGCCAGAAGACCTCTAATCGGACCGGTCAGGCGTCCGCGACCTCGCTGCATAAGGCGCCGCTCAGCCCCGCGCGGGTAAGGTTGCCGCTGGCTGCAGGAGGAAACCAAAAAAAAGTTGAAGACAATCTCGATCTCTCAAACACACAAACCCCGCCGCCACAATGGACGAGGTGAATTTACGTCGCAAAGACACCACCAAGGGTCCGCCGTTACGGATCCTCTCCCTCGGTAAGCGCATCCGTGGCTACCCCCTCTCTCCCCCTCGGAGCTGAGCAACGCTGACAATGAAATAGATGGAGGCGGTGTCCGCGGCTACTCCATGCTCATTATTCTTCAGGAACTGATGTACCGAACATATGTCGAGTGCGAGGGGAAACCACCTCGTCGCGACCAGATCCCTAAGCCCTGCGACCATTTCGACTTGATCGCGGGTACTGGCACAGGCGGTTTGATCGCCATCATGCTCGGCCGGCTCCGCCTAGACCTCGAAACCTGTAAAGAAGTCTACGTCCGCATGACTCGCAAAGTTTTCGAGACCGATAAGACAATCGCCGGTATCCCCTATCGCTCGACTTTATTCAAGGCCTCGAAGCTGGAAGAGGCGATTCGGGAATGCGTGCGCGAACATACGGTGTGGGAGGCGGAGGGGAATGATATGCCCGGCAACACCAACAATAACAACGCCGACCCCAGATCCTCGATGGCGAGTCTTCCATATAGTCCTCCCAATTCTGTTCCTCAGCGCTCAGTGAGCAGAGGAAGTTTCAGTACTTCGGGCCAGTCATATTCTCAAGCGCAGAACAATAATCAGAGAGGGTCCACTTTTCTGAATGGTTTGCGCTGGGGGAATCCGGAGGCGTTGCTATATGATAACCGGGAAAACCGGACGAAAACGTAAGTTTTGATGCACCGGCATTTGGCCAGAGTGAGGAATCGAAAATCGCTAACCCTTTTATACTAGTGCCGTTACGGCTCTCTATAAGGGCACCCCGAAGAACTCTCCTGCGGTGCTTCTACGTTCCTACGACTCTCGCCGCGAACCCCCACCCGAGTTTGACTGCACGATTTGGCAAGCCGGCCGTGCTACATCGGCCACTGGTCTTGCCTTCAAGCCAATCCGAATTGGACAACATAACTTTATCGACGAGGGCCCCGGAACCTACAATCCGGCACCACAAATTCTCGAGGAGGCAGTTGTCAATGAGTGGCCTGGTCGGGAGGTCGGAGTTTTCGTTAGTATCGGTACCGGTAGACGGCCGTCAGGAACCAATAACCGACAACATGAATGGTGGGAGGATTTCTTTGGCGACGCGCTGGGTACATTTGCCGAGGCGCGGCGACGACTTATCACCAAGATCGAGGGTTGCGAGGATATTCACCAGCAAATGCTGCGAGACATTCTTGCTAAGCGCCACGTCAGTAAGGACGTCTACTGCCGTCTCAACGTCGAGGTGGGCGTTGGAGAATTCGGCATGAACGAGTGGAACCGACTGGCGGATATCAGCACCAACACCCGACGATACCTCTCCCGACCGGAGGTCAAGAAGCAGATCCTCGATTCGAGCGTCCGCTTCGCCAAGATCGAGCGCATGAACAAGCGCATGGCTGCACATGCGGCGGCGGGCGGAGATCGGGATGATATGTCGTTTGACCTCGAGCGCGAGGAGATCTCCGTCTCAACCCACGCCGAGGAGTACACGATACCGCCACCCTCGAATCAGTTCGCCGTTGAGCTACCCGCCGAGCCTGTACCGCTGGATCATTTCCCCCGCCCACCTACCCATGGCTCGCCCCGGATCCCGACCAGCGTCACGGTAACAGCACCTCCGGGCGACGACTCACTCCCAGTTCATCCCACACCTCAGGATAACGGTAACAACCACAACCACAATCACATGCCGACGTCTCCGACTCGACACTCCAGTGGTGAGGTTAGTAGTTTCCGCCCGAGCCACGAGTACGCTCGGCCTTCGTCGCAACAGCAGAGCTCCCCGCATCATAGCGCCGAGCAATTCTCCGCGCTCAATGGGATGCCTCCTCCTGTACCACCTAAGACGCCTATTCCGTACCCATCGACCGATGATAATGGGGGAGTGTCGATGCCAGCGCCGCTCTTCTCTCAACCGTCTCCTCATCTATCGAGTGGCAAGGTCCGACCGCCGTACCCTGTTGATGAGGCACCGCCGGTGGTCAACCGCCAACGAAAGCCAAGCTACCACGTGGGATGAAGGGTGATGCCGTCATGGGAGGCCAAGGCATGAATAGGGTCTTGGCTATGAGTTTCTTTTCGTTTAGTCAGTTCAAGTTCCGGTTCGGGATTTTTCTCATTTTGTTGGGTCTGTTTTAGTTCTATTTTCTACTTTCTACTTTCCTGCTGGATACCCTTTATTTGAGGAGAAAGGATGGGGGAATGAGTGACGAGTTATGATCAGGTATACAGTAATGAATAAATACTCTCTAAATATGACTTATCCCCTAATCCCCTAATTTAAAGTACTAGTCGTGCATCTCCCCTGACATCTCATCTCATCGCATCGCATCGCCCCACTCGCACTTCCCACTTCCCCACAGGCCCAGCCACTTTGTTTTCTCCCCTTCCCCTATTCTAGAGTGTCGCTAATCTCCTGTTCAGCTCTGCTCGGTTTTATTTTAATTATTCGTGTTCTTTCTCTCCTTTCTTTTCAAACTACCTTGAACTCTACAATTCCTCCCACCAATCCCCCCTGTCGCACGTCCACAGCCACTGACATCGAGTGTTGATCTTTCGCCCCCGCCTTGTTTTTCTCCTCGTGGCCGTTCCAGAAGAATTCCAGATCAGCATTCCTCCTGTCGCATCGCATTCACCATCTATTCAGCAATATTGTCGCTATTTTCGCTGTCTCACTTCGCCTCTCTTACCTCTCACAAATCATCCAATCACTCGGTGCTTACCTCTTAGGCGATACGCCGTACAACACAGTGGCCTGAACCAGAGTGTCTCATTAGTCGCCGAGTAACGTCTTCGGACGACTCCGTCCCAGCGACACCCACTGCTGGCCGGTGATCTTTTTTATCTTCCCCCTTCTCTTTCTCTTCTTTTCCCCACCCATCATGGACACCCACGAATATACCATGGCGCACGCCTCAACACTCCTCGCGCGCGCCGACTCCAGCGGCCGCCCACCCGTCTACAAAGTGATCGGAATCTGCCTAGCCGTCGCATCAGGCGTCTTCATCGGAATATCCTTCGTCATCAAAAAAATCGGCCTTCTAAAAGCCAACGTGAAATACAACGAGGAAGCCGGCGAAGGCTACGGATATCTGAAGAATTTCTGGTGGTGGTGCGGAATGACCCTGATGATCCTCGGAGAAATCTGTAACTTCGTCGCTTACGCCTTTGTCGATGCAATCCTGGTCACGCCGCTGGGTGCTCTATCCGTCGTGATAACAACGATTTTATCGGCGATTTTCTTAAAAGAACGACTCAGTTTCGTCGGCAAAGTTGGCTGTTTCTCGTGCATTATTGGTTCCGTTGTTATTGCGATGAATGCTCCTGAACAGTCCTCCGTTAGCAATATCCAGGAGATGCAGCATTTTGTCATTACGCCGGGCTTTTTGACGTATGCTGGTGTCATTCTGGTCGGGGCCCTGGTTACGGCTGTTTGGGTTGCGCCAAGATACGCCAAGCAGAGCATGTTTGTTTATATTGGCATTTGCAGTTTGGTTGGTGGGTTGAGCGTGGTTGCGACGCAGGGTCTGGGTTCGGCGATTCTGGCTCAGATTAATGGGGAACCACAGTTTAAGCAGTGGTTTCTTTATGTCTTGTTTGTTTTTGTCGTTGGGACTCTTCTTACGGAGATTATTTATCTCAATGTACGTTCGACTCTGGTGATGGCGATGATTACGATGATCCGAGTTCTTTTTTTGCTAACCACGCTTTATTTACAGAAAGCTTTGAATATATTCAACGCCGCTCTCGTTACCCCTACTTACTACGTCATGTTCACCACTGCGACCATTGTGACTTCTGCCGTCTTGTTCCAGGGTTTCAAGGGCACCGCGATCCAGATTACCACCGTGATCATGGGATTCTTGCAGATCTGCGCTGGCGTTGTTCTATTACAACTGTCCAAGTCTGCCAAGGACGTCCCGGATGCTGCTGTGTTCAAGGGTGACCTGGATCAGATTCGCGAGGTTGCTACCCAGGAAGAGCCCGAGTATGAGCCAAAAGCAGACTCTATCCGCGGCGCGGCGTCTATCATTCGCCGTATCTCGACCACCCGTCGCACTGCAGAAGCCGACGAGGCCAAGCGATATGTTCACGAGAAGCATGAAGATTTCCTCAAGCCGCCCGGTGACAATGAGATCATCGAATGGGATGGTATTCGCCGCCGCAGGACGGTCGTCGGCGAAGGCCCAACGATGTCTCGACCGCATACTCCGCGCTCCCCTTCAATTAGACAGCAGCTGCCTCCACTAGGCATGTCTCGATTCCCAGACCACGAGGATGAAGACGAGACCCGACCTACCACCAAGCAAAGCGGCCGCTCGTTCTTTAGCGATGTTCGATCTCGCACTTCAAGCGTTCTCCACCCTCACTGGACACCGTTGAACGAGCAAGAAGAGAACGAGAAACACATGAGCGGCGGCCTCACTGATACCGAGTATCACGGCGCTGACCGGGCAGGTCTCCAACTTCCAACGCACCGCATAGGCCGCGAACGCAGCGACACACCCCGATCAATCTCCTGGGCCGATGAAAAAGGTGACGAAGGCACCGACTCACGACCCGGTAGTGCCCGCCGCCAATTCTCTTTCAACAACATGGTCAGCCGAATGATAGGACAACACCGTGAACCCTCCCCCAAGCGCTCAACCAGTCCCCCCCGTGGTATCCTCCGCAGATCGCAGATCGTTCCAGGCGGCGACCTCCGCCGAACAGCGACAGAAGAAGAACAACTCGGTCTAGTAAAGGGCGACTCACGCACCGCTCATCCCGAAGCCGGGGAAACCCTCGGCGAGAAACTAGAGCGCTGGTCCAGCAGTGAATCCGAAATCAGCGAAACCCAGCCCATGGCCTCTGTCCCTGCCCGCGGCTCAGCCTCAGCACCTACCCTTGCTCTACCCCCTCCTGGCCCTATCCCAGCCAGTCGACCCCATGGCGACTCAGTCTCTAGCATGTCAACCGCGGCCTTCCCACCCTACGAAGACCACCATGCATTCTACGCGCAGGGAAACTCCTCAAACCCATACTATCTACCCCCTCCCTATCAAACCTCCACCTCTCCAGAGCGAATGGGATCGGGAACAGGTCCTGACCACGACGGCTGGCAATACCCCCGCGGCCAACGATCACGCACACGAACGAATTCTTCCTCTCACGCTCATGCTCGCGCTCCCCCGCCCTCACAGTCTTCTTTCTCAACACATCGCCACCCAAATCCTCTCCCCCCTCTGCCGGATAGAGAGGAACTCGCTGCTGCCGAAGCAGGCGTGAGATCTGTTTCGTCTGATTCGTCCGATCTCGGCGTGGCGTCGATTTCGTCTACGGATGATCATGATGGTCATAATGATAACGCTCATAATACCCGTCCTATCAGTCTTGCCCGTCAACAAAGTGGTTGGCGCAGGCACATGTCTGAAGCTAGTAGTGATGATGGCTCGACGTATGAAGAGCGCAGCAGACCGGGACAAGGGCGCGGTTAAGGTCAACCGCCGATCCAGCATTGCTGGTCATTTCTTTTGACATATTACTTTATTTGTTTGTATTTGATACATCTGCAATGGCGATGGCGTTTGGGATTATTGGATTTTTTATTTCAATCTATGCGTGTACTATAGTGTGACGCTATCTCCACTGGATGTGGAATGGAATTATGGGGAAGGGGAATTGGAAGATGCGATGTGATGTTGAGTTTATTTTGCGTGGCTGTGGTGATTGGGTCAGCGCGCTGGTTTTGTACATATATGACCCCACGGTGGCATCATGTCAAGATGATGTTAGATGCCAGTGATGATGATAATGAGAATTATGGATGATGGTTACCTGAAATTGTGAATTACTAGTAATATCACCAAAGTCATACATAGAATGGAACAGGTTCATTACAGTGACTGTTGTTTTGCAATTTGCTAGTCTTCATACTACATGAAATGATCATGAAGCCGTAACAACCACTAGACTGGCCATCTGCGTGACTGTCCGTCCCCATCCATGGCAACCGGATTTCGTCTTCTTTCCATAAATCTCATGTCATCGCGCCTCTGAATGCCATATAATCACACAAATCCCCAAACATAAACCACCTGGGCACATAGAGTTCAATCTGACGACCTGGGAATAGGATACTCGAGCGTATGCTTCCAAGGAAATAAAAGCAAATTCTGGGCATTGAGAAGATTGATATACTGTGCCAAAACACTCACCATGGCGAGCAAATCTTCCCGCGCCTCCTCCCGATTAGCGTTTGTCTCAACCTTGCATCTAATGAGCTCGTCAATCTTTCTGTGACTGTCGCGTAGGAATTCAGTGCCGACGTATCCTAGAAACTCGGCTGGGGCGGAAACAAGTTCTCTGTAAAGAACGACCAAATGTCCAAGGTCGAACTCAGGGTGCGTTGCGGCTATTTTGAGGATATTGTCTAAGACGTAATATCCCAGCGTCCGAACTTCACTATTTGCGAAAAGCATGGCGGCAAAGTAGGAGCTTTTAGATCCTGGGTGGTCTGGTGCTTGGCCGTTGTGGATTGCATTGACATTATCTGATATTCCAGACCAAGATTTGTCCATCTATGTATGATTTGATTAACCCTCCGGTATATTGGATAATTCTTTCTTGGTTATAGAGCTTACCTCATTATGGATTTCTCGGACGATGCCTCTGACCTCTTTCGTGACTCCAGTGCGTTGGAGGCGAAGTGATAGGTCTTCGGGTCTGGGCTCGGGACCCGAGGCATCCCAAACTACCACTTCAGTGGGCTCTTTCCTTTCAAGTTGACTTTTCCAAACCTCTTTTCCAAGTTGGCGTAATTTATCTAGGTCCTCGGGAATAACATTTCCGCAAGGGGCTGCGGGGTGGTGCTCTGTCACTTGGCCATATTTGATGGCTAAGTGCTGGAACTTGGAAAGAAAAACGGTCCCATCGGGTTCCTTCGCTCGATCAGCAGCTTTATACTGAGGATTGGTGTACTATTTTAAATTAGTCTTCGGGAAATTGCAGAGTGGAATGGCAAAGTAAAATAAAATAAGTGAGGAACTTACAATCAGGGGCTCTGATGGTACAAGATGGTATAAGTGGTCACCTGTAACCAAAGCATGTGTCTGGAGAGCGCGATATGGAAGGGTATTCCAAAGAAGATCAACCAATTCCGAGTTCAACCCGTGCATTCTGACTGTGACTGATATATTATACTTTGGCCACATCATCTTGAGGTCACGAAGTGACTGGTTCTTCAAGTTGGTATCCTCTTGGTCCATTTTGAATGTGATTGATGTAAAGATTTCACAGATAGAAGTCAGTGTCAGATAGATGGGTTGTTTAAGACCATTCCTTCAATTTTTTATGTTCTTCTTTTATATTGAACATATCCCACATAGTTTTTCGAAACATGACGTGTTTATAATGATGATGTGTAAAACCAGATAGCAGCCTATGACTGTGATAAGTTAAACTTTATAGTTTCCTGGTTTGGA
This sequence comes from Penicillium pancosmium, assembly GCA_031761475.1. Lineage (NCBI taxonomy): Eukaryota > Fungi > Ascomycota > Eurotiomycetes > Eurotiales > Aspergillaceae > Penicillium > Penicillium pancosmium. The sequence goes on along the minus strand of JAVMSB010000236.1, from coordinate 8,770 downwards.
GGAGATCAGTTTCCTAACGTAGTTTGAATGTGATATGTTGGTGGAATTGAGACATGACTTATTCGCTAGGAAGTATAGTATTCAAGTTTTAAAACGTCACGGTCACTATGTACCTCCCAACTCGGAGGCCATTGCTAACGCTTTTCCCGCTTTTCCCGCTTTTTCCGTGTTATTATAGTATATTGGGGGTTTTCAATGACATAAGAGAAGTCCTGTTCATGACCTGATTGAGAAAATTACTAAGTCTTCTGTCCAACCTCCATCTTCCATGTAATACGCCTTGATTATCAGTCCGTTGGCTGTCTTTCTGTTGGGAAGTATTCAGAACTACAACGTCAACTTCATGAAAAAAAAATAAGATAACTTCATCATAGAAATCCACTCAAGCTAATGTCCAGAAACTAACATCTATTCTCTGGGCTGGCTACTAATTACATATGACCTGATATCTGACGTCATTCTACGCGTAAGTTTAGTGTGCTTGCACAGACCCTTGTTGATTGATTCTATTGAGATGAATACATTATGCATGTATTCCATTTTGGTAACCATCCTAGAGGACTTGGAACTACTCTTCCAAGGTAATGGGGCGCTGTTGCGTAAGAGTGGTATGCGCTCGGCCTCTTGTGTAACGTGAGCCTTACAAGGTGGTGTGTGGCAATCGAACTTGAAAGTGAGAATGGGCCAGCACCACATGCCAAGGTTGCCCCCACGCTTTTAAATATAAAATCAAGATTTAAATGATGTCTCTCTAATTCTTTTCTTTTTCTTTATTCGAAATCAAGCAGCTTGAACATACTATCACCCCTTTATACTATTCTAAACCCTCGCCATCCTGCTACTAAGTACAAAAAAAGATGGACGCGAATTACGAGAATAACAATGACTCGGATCCATTCCGCAAAACCTGCCTCGTACCCTATCCGAATGTCGACGACCTCCCACCCACACTGCGTGATAAATTGAATATCTTGCCTTTCCGCCGCAATATCCTCATGACTATATCGCACTCCCATGGCCTTGCACCGCACCTGCTTGGCCTGATTGGTGCCTGCTTCGATGGCACTCAGCGCGGTCTCCCAACACTTGACTGGCAGTTGATTGTGTTACGAACGGCTTCGGTTCTCACAGCAAAGTACGAGTACGATGTGAATCTTCCAGTGGCCGAAGTTCATGGCATGCCTCAAGAGAAAATCGACTCTATTGCATGTCCCACAGAAGCAATTCATGACAAAAGTCAGGGCCCGTGGACCGATCGAGATAGGATACTACTTCGGCTCGTGGATGAGCAATTAGCCACGTATAATAATGAAGATAAAACAATTCAGGAAAGTATTGAGATACTTGGCGCTGGTATGGTCGTGGAAGTGCTGATTGTTATTGGGATTTACGCCCTTTTGGCAAGGTTGATCAAAGGATTGAGAATAGATGATGATCCCGAGATTCCTGATTTGAAGGAAAAGATTCAGAAGGCTATTACTGCGACTAAATAGTCTCTACGCCTTGCAGCTTTCATCTTCCAAAGCTTTTCAGGTTCAAGTTGGATTCTCTATTGGTTTTATACAGATCAATGCGCATATTTCCTCCGAGCCTTGGTGTACCGACGTACTAGTCATCTATAAATTACGGGGTATTAGTTGAGGGGCTTAAAGCTTCTTGGCACGATGGTTGGCATCTGACGTGATGGATTCCCAGGTTGTATTTGGTGCTTAGAAATCTAGGTAACGCTATATTAAGCATAAATGATACAGAGTGAGGAAAGGTAAGAGATACGATTTTGTCACTTAAATTAAGTTAGGTTTATCACATCTTGAACTCCAGGGTATCCAGCCAAAACAAAAACTAAAATCCTGCCAATGCCATGTCATGCAATATGTAAAGTACCCATGTAACGAACGCCATGCTGATGCGAATAGGAGACTGAAAAAAAAGGGGGAGTGAAATAATGCATCAATCAGAATCAAGCACTGCCAAAAAATCCAGCAACACTCCTCTGCCCCTTAGGCGCGATATTCAAAACGGAGAATTTCGACTCCGCAAGCCGTTTTCCGGCCTTGATACTTTCCAATGCCCTAATTTTATAAAATTTAGCACAGCTGCACAACGCTAATCCAAATCAGCATCCATATTAATGAATACTGGAAAGGTTCAGAGAGTCAGAGATTCGGAGGGGGGAAACGGAAACATACCACTCAACCCCAACAACCTTAACCCCCTTCCACCCACCCCTAGAAATCTCCGTCTGTAATTTCCTCGCCGCGAGACCGCCGCCCGCACCGGCGCCTGTTGTTCCCGGTGGCGCGACGATGATGTGTGTCACGCCCTTCCGCGCCATGAAGGATGCGACGTTGGCGCCGTGCGCGACGAGGAGGTGTTTTAGTTTGTGGTCGGAGATTTGTGGGAGGGTTGTGCCGTTTATGTAGATTGATGTTCCGGTTAGGAGAGTGGATTTGCATTCGGATTTGGGGTCGGGGTTGGGATTAGGATTCGAGTTGGAGGTTTGGTTTTGATTTTCGTCGTTGGGGGTAGATAGTGTCGGTGTCGAGTCTGCTGTCGGCTTTGCGAGTTCGAGGTTTGTTTTTGATGATGATGCAGGTGTGGCTGCGGATATGGATGCAGGCTCGGAAGTAGAAGCAGTTGTAGAAGCAGACACAGGCGTTGATGCAGATGAAGATAAAGATCCATACGAATCCGCGGGCAAAGACATACCCTCCACCCCCATCCTTCCTGTCGAGATATCTCTTTCTCCATCTCTACCCATATCACTCTCTTGCCTTTTCTTCTTCAATTCCTCCTCCACAGGATGAACCCACTTCAACTTCTTCTCTGTCCAATGCACCTTATTATCCGCCTTGCGTTTACTAACCCCCATAAAGCTCCTAATATCCCGAGCACCCATTTGCGAGCGCTTGGCCTCCGCATCCGAAACCCATCGATATTCGCCATCGGGTTTCGCCCTGGAAGATGTCTGTGCAGGCTGGCGTCCGGCTCCAGCATCAGTCTCAGGTGAATCAGGTCCCAGTGTCCCGTCAAAAGCACCAGCACTAGTCCCACCGCTGAGCTGCTCTCGTTCCCGCTCCCCCGAGTTTCGCAGAAGACAGTTTCCAGTACGGTACTGGTTCCGGAGTTTTTCTGCTCGTGTGTCGCGCCATGCGGTTGTGTTTGAGTACGGATTATCGGCTACTTGGTGGCCTGTTGAGTGTGAGACCCAGTTATCGTAGATATTGGCATTTTGGAGGGTCGGCTGCTTAGGTTTGGAGGGCCCCATTGGCGTTGGCTGTTGGCCGGACGCTGGCTCCAGTCAAGTTAGCCGGCGCTGGCGCTGTGATGTTTCAAGTTCTGTAGTTCGGTGGGGAAGGCGTTGGATTCTGCTTCGTTTCTTATTTGACTTGATTTTTTGGCGGGTTGCGCGCGTCGCAGTGTTTCGTTTGTGGTCACTGCATTTGTGGGTGGGGGCAGTTCCTGTTGACGAAGGGATTTTTCTTTTCCTCGGGTGTCGCTTTGTCGATGTTAAATGACGTTGGCGTGGGGAGAAATTGAACCGTGGTTGACGTGTTTGGATTTTGCCGTTTTGGGATAGGGTTGGTCAGTCACGTGGCAACCGTTGGTATGGAGAGGTTTATGTCTTTGTAGGAAATGGGTTATCCAAAGCTATTTGGATGTGTATTATGGCTTTTTATTCTTGAAGGTTCTGTGTATACTCGCAGTAATGTTGATAGATGGTTTTAATGCTTATGTGGTGAGTTCTGGGTAAAAGTTGGTCACATATATTTTGCGGTACTAAAGGCACTATATATGAGGACCATAAGTTGAAAAAACCCGGAAGCTCTTTTTTTTCAACCCGGGCCCCTTCAATCCTGGAAATGTCTAGCTCGTTAGTGTACAATTGAACTTTCTGTGATGACTATATTCAATTTATACCTTCAAGTTGGAACTTGAATGGTCGTTCATCTTCCACATGGCTCGCATCTCAATATCCAAGAGACATCCCCATTCTAGCAAATGATTTATAGGGAGATGAATAAAAATCAGACTGTACCTTTCTTATTCAACAGAATCCAAGGTAAATGTACGGAAATCAAAAATTCGATTATAAATGATTGAGATCAAAGCTTCCTGGTCATCTAATTGTTGACAACAGTATACGCCCTGCTTAAGTCAACGGACTTCGAGCAGAAACGCACTGGCACATACATTTAACTGTAGAACAATCCAATTTGGCTGTGAAGGTGAGAAGATATTAACGATATACTAATCCACGAAAACTAAAAGACCCTGATCAATCTAGTTCTGCATGAGATCGCTGGCTCCAGCTATGCATGTATGTACTACGCGCCACCTTAGACAAACCCAAGACTAAAGCCCAACGCGAAATATAGATCCAGGTACATAAAGAGTAAATACTCTGCATGCAGTTCGTCTATTATTCAAACCAATCCAGCGGCATATCACATATTTACCAAACAAAAAACAAAGAACAGAGAGAGACATACAGTCCTCCCTGGCTACGGGACATGAACAAATCTGCGCCTCAATCTCGGCATCACCCTTGTTCAAATGCACTACGCTTCCAGAAGCCTGCCGCAACCCGCGTCCGAGATCTCTGTCTGCACAGTCTCTGTACACCGTGCCAGGTCCCGATGCATTGTGGCTAGCCGGTCCGCTGTGCGTATGGTGGTCCGGCATTATCTCATCGGAGAGTTCATAGCTAGCACGCAGTGTGTACGGAGTACATGCATCTCATAGTATATAGAGATACTAGGTGATGGTATCAGAGCCAACCATCGCAGTGGCATCAGCTAAGTCCAATCCCGCCCCAACACGAGCAGGCGAGACAAAACACTCCTCTCCTCGAAAAGGTCGGTCTACAATCAGGGAATTAATCTGCGCAAACCCAATGCAGGCTACGCAAGACTGACATTCCACTTGGTCTTACTTGGCTCAGTCCGGTCGGGAGGGGCGGGGAAGAAGAAAAAGAAAAGAAGGGAGGATTTAAAAAAAGAAAAGGAAAAAAGGGAAAAAAAAAGACACGAGGTGGTGGGTGATACCAAGCACCACAAGCCACAAGGGATGGGATGGGGAGTAAGAGAGGGGTGCACCTGAGCACAAGCACAAGCCTAAGTCTAAGCCCAAGCCGAACGAAGCCCAAGCTCAAGCCCGGGTTCTTAGGACTGAAGGAGGAGGTGGAAGAGGGTGGGTATCTGAGACGAGACGAGAGTGGCAGGGCAGAAACGAAAAGGCGCGAGCCTGAAACCAGCGGTGTGCAACAGTAGTCGCCATATCCCAGCAAGTCAAGACAAGACAGGCTAAGACCTATCCTGTCTGGCTCATGATTCTGCGACGGGTCTCGCTCTCTCTCTCTCTGGATAATCGGGCCCAGAACGAGCAAGACACGCATGGCATGCTTCGAGAATGTGGCGACCCACGCGTTTCGGACAGGAAGGGATACAGTAATTCGCGCGCGCTACGGCGATGACAGAGGACGGGAAAGTGGAACAGGATCAGCATAGCATCAGGATCAATCTTTGAATCCGGGGGTAAGTCATGTCATCGCCTTCTATCTCTACGCTGTATGTATGCAGTAGCTATGGATGGTGTCTCTTGCAGAACTGTGTGTGGACATAAAGATGCATGCAGGCGGGGAAGATGTCTGTGCATGCATTCTTCGATCGTCCGGGGGAGCGTCTGACAAGACGGTGAAGCGTGCAGAAACGCTGCTCTTCTCTATTCTGCTATGCTATGCTCGTACGGGGAAGTGGCACTGTGGCACCCCGAAAAACCAAAGGGTAAAAAAAGAAAACAGAAAAAAGCAAAAAAAAGGCAGAACAGGGAAGAGCTGGAGCAGAGAGAGCAGAGTAAAGCAAAGCAGATCTGGGCACAAGCTAAGCAGATCAGATCAGAGAGCACGGCCGGTCGGCCGGGGTGGATGGGTGGGTGTATGCACGGGTCTGTGAAGTGCATTAGGGGGGCAGGGCCGAATGTCGTACATCAACTCTGGTTCCCTCGGCCCTACCAGTTAGAAGGACGTTTTCTGGGAGCCATGCATCGGCACAGGTTATTCAAAGTTAGCTAGGGTAGGGAACTCCGTAACTCTGTCGAGCCGGGGCCGAAGGGAGGGGAGGTAAAGGACAAGACAGGACAGGGCGGAAAAGCAAAAGAATTGGGGACCACACCAGCCCACACGGGAATCTGGAACGCTGACGTCGTGCCGATCATTGGAGGTCTCAGAAGATTGAAGATGAATTTTGATTTTGATTTGATTTTCTCAATTCTCTGGGCCTGTCTCGCTTCGGTCCGTGGGGATTGCCCCAATGGGTATGAATATGGATCCGGGCACAAGACTGATACGGAGTACCCGTACTGAAGTATTGAGAATATAGCATATAGGGCGTGGGAATTGGCATTATCATTAGCATTAGCATTGGCATTGACATTGATTGGCACAAGCATTGACAATCGGAACCTCAATTCCAGGATTTTAATTCGAACCGGCCCTGAGCGGGCAATGATCACATCTCTTCCTCTCTCGGACAGCCAGAGTGAAAAGAGGGAAAAAAAAATAGAGGGCCCAGAGCATCCAGCTGAGAGGGCAGCACTAGAGGGTGAGGAGAAAATCATAGCGTGGGCGTGCAAATAACCCCATTCGCGATAGGGGAGGGGGGACGAGCATCCCCCGAATAACTCCACTCACAAGAACCCACCTGGGACCAACGGCCAGTGGATCATCCTGTGCCACGTCTGCACGCAAGGGGGCAACTGGCGGTGAAATCCACCACAATCTAGGCCGCCCGCTACGTGGTCGCGGCCACCGCCAGTCATTGTCCGGTCAGATCGTCGATCGGCGGGCGCTTGCAGCTCATCCTCCCCCCTCCTCCCCTCCGGAGTATCCAATAGGTGAGGTTGTTGAGAATTTAGCGTCGTTACACCTTTGACGCCCCCTCCCTTCAGCCTGCTAAGCTGATCATGATGGGGTTTTGTTCTCGGAGGAGAGACCCGACATGGAATGGCCGGAGTCTGACCTGGGTGAAATGGAAAAGGGAAAAAAGGAAAATCGTTCAGCATAGCGGAGAAGGGGGTACAGGAGGATGAGGAAAGAAGCAGAGCACAGAGCACATAGCAGTAACGCTAGGCGAGCAAGATGAACGTGCAGTCGATCTCTCACGGGACAATGCAATGCGAGGTTAAATCGGGGTCGCACGGCCCCGGGCTTTCCAGATCCTGGTCTTTTTCGTGGTGTGCTGTCATTCGTGGCAAAGTTGAAAACCTGGCCGGTAAGATGGAGGAATGTGCGTAAGGTGAGGGAAAGGGAAGGGGATGGACGTGGAAATGTGGTGATAGTAACAGCGACAGCAGTAAGTACATACGGAGTGACCGGAGTAGAGTAAGTGTACTCCGTAGTATCCCATAACGAGATGCTAACTACGGAGTGGGAGTACTCATACGCGTACTTAGCCAGACTCACGACTACGGACTATAGAGTAAGTGCTTCGTACCTCAAACTGCAAGAGCTGCACTCTGTACTCCATCCGGATACTCTGTACAGACAGACTATCGGAGAGAATCCCCACTAAATCCTCCTGTACGACCCCGGCGGCCCGCGGAGACAGGGTATCCTTGTACGAAAAGCCCGCTAGTTTCTCTCGTCCGACCAAAAGTCCCATTTCCTCCGTCCCACCGAGGAATCTCCTGGCAAATGCCTGTGATCCAATAATTGCTGATTCTACGGGGTAATCAACTCAAATCAAATCATGTATCAAATCATATCGAAAAGACGTCGATTACGGGAGATTGCTAAATGAGGTACTGTGCTCCGTAGTCCAGTCATGGTGATCATGATCATCATAGTCCGACACCAATGCCAGTGCCAGCGCCAGCGCCAAAGCCAAAGCCAGCGCCAGTGCAACCTGTCACTGTCGTCGCTCTGCACGGACGGGCCTGCAGGGTCATTCGCCTGCAAGGTACGGGCGAACCCGTCGATCGATGGTCTATGCTGGTCAACAGGCATAGCGTAAAAAAGACTCAGTGGAGAAGTCGCAAAGGCACCGTTGTTCCGAGCTGAACCTAACTTACCACTAGGAACCCCCGGGGGGAAGGAAGAGTGGAGGAGGAAGAATCAGGGCTGCGGAGGACAATGGTCCTGCTAATTAAACCAAGACCGAACTATGGAGCCGGGGTGAAGGGGTACGGATAAAAAGAAGATACAACTCGTAATTCGGAAGACTGTGTCTGTATCGGGTACTCCGTCGTGAGATTAAGTACATCAGGATGAGATGGGATTAATTAGGGGGAAATGCTTCGAATAAGGATTGTCATGGATGATCTGTGTGCCGTGGCCGTGGCCGTAGCGGTAGCCGTAGTACCTCGATCCCCTTGCTTATCTTCACGGTTCAACGGTTCCCAAGTTCGGACTCAATTTGATAGATTACATCGTGTGGGTGTGTGATGGAGTGCTAGACTGGGCTAGCGAGTCCCACACCTGGTCCAAGCTTGGGAAAATCTGATTGTGATTTGATTTGATTCCGGAGACCCCGTCCAAGTTACTCTATAGTCGGAGGTTGGGTACGGAGGATTGCTGGAGAAATTTGAGAAAAGAAAAATAAAATAAATAGAAATAAATCGAAACCTGGCAAAGGGAGAGAAAAAGCAAAAAGAAGAAAAGAAGAAGAAGAAAAAAAAGCCAAAGCCAATGAAGCCAGCCGTTCCTCAGCTGGTTGGATACTTGTAGTTTCAGACCCCACCCAGCCCCCAATTGTAATCCGCCATCCCATCC
>JAVMSB010000235.1:0-51047 GCA_031761475.1 Penicillium pancosmium | reverse complement strand
ATAGAGAAGGATCGGGAGACAAGAGTTGTATCTGAATAGTTGCTCGAAGCTATCGCCGGGACGGATAAGGTGGCCAATTGGGGTTGACGTTGACCGCAACAACAGAAACCCACTCCACTCTTTATATCAGAATGCTGAAGAACTGCCCGGCCATTCGACGAAACCTCCGAACTGCCGCTGAAACTGAAACTAAAACCAGAAACTCCCCATTTAGCTTTTAGGGGCCTCATAAATGCCGCAAATGCCTTCGCAGGGACCTGATGATGGCTCGTTCATTCCAATGGTTTGCGTTATTTTTCATTCATGAATTGCACATCACCGAAGGCGGATCAGGTTCAGGACAGCCCCCAGGATTTGCAACGTGGCCGAGTCCCAGTGGCTAATGGGTTTGTTTACAAAATAATCAGAGGATTCATGTCACTCCAAACATAGAGTTCAGGTACGGATACAACCTCAGGCTCAGGTACCATTGATTGAAGACGTCTAAATACCGAGATAGGCTGCCCTTTATACTTCAGAGCTCTGCCAAGCTTTGTGAAGCCGAGACTGCCGAAAGAACGGCATCCCGATTGGTCAATGACGACATCGTCAATTCTTCCCCAGATTCCAGATTCCAGACCCAATGACTACGATTGAAGGACCAGGCCTTCTAAGGATACAGAGATAACCCCCCAAAAAGGGAGAGAAAAAGAAAAAGAAAAAAAGAAAAAAAAAATATCAAAATCAGGATCAAATAGTGTTAAATTCCAAAGCGCCAGGACTATGCCTGCATGCAGGCTACCACAAAGTACAGAATCCAAACAAGAGTATGCATACATCATGGAAGGTGCTTCATACGTTCGTGGACATTCGGACAACGTTGATCAATAGTGCAGTCATCATGCGCTCCCGCCACGGAACTAGTAGCCCGAGGAAACAGGACGTAAAAAATGGGGCGAAGGGGGATGTGGGGATATAGGGGAAGATGAGAAGATAGGAAGATGGTGAAGGTTGCCAGTGGTAGGGTTTCTCGGCACCGTCATTGCCGCAATTAACTCATTATGCAGAAGGTCTCCGCCCTGGTTCCACCACATGCAAATCACGGTGGCGTAACCAGATGGAAGAGCGGGTGACCGGGCCAAAAGGGAAGGGGCCATCTCTCCAAGCGTGGCTGTTCAACAGACCCAAGCCAATCCAGTTGGGAAGTAGAGAGGAGAGAATACAGGACCAGGCGCCAAGGCAATGCAAATAATTCCCAAGGCGGCGGAGGACCTATCAAATGAGCCCCAAGAGGAAGAAACAGGAATGAGGAATGGGGATAGAGTTGACCAGATCTAGTCAACTACCTGGCAATAGAGCTGAATCTCACCCACCATGCCCTTGGCGAGCATGTCACGATGCTGCTCTCGCCATTCCATGAAAGCAAGTTGGACGGCCTCGTCACTGTCAATGGTGACAAAATCACCGTCCTCATCGCGGTACCGCAGCCGGACCGTCTTGTTGCCAATCGAACGGTTCGTGAAACGGGCCAGCTTAGCATCCACACGATCCGTCAGTGAACGGAATAGGATATTGGTCGCAATCACCAGCGTGACGTAATTATCGTCGAAATTCACCTTGGCCTTAAGTTGGGTTGGCATGAATGGATCTCCATCGGGCTCGTGAGACAAGGGCGACGTAGCATGGTCGGAGATCTGCCCCGAGCCACGTGTTTCGTTGTACTCAGGTTCGGTGAATTGTGTGGTGTGAACGTGGGGTTGAGATCGCATAGGAAGCTGGCTGGTAGGAGAGTTGTTCTGGCTACGGTTGACGGGCGCCTTCATATTGGCCATGTGCGCGGGAATAGGAGGCACTGGCACATTGTCAACCGTCTGCATTGTATGGACTCCCATATACCGACGGGATTCCGGAGGCGCGTTGTTGTGGTGGTGAATGTCTGGGCTACTGGCAGAACGCATGCGTTGAGCCGTTCCATTGGGAGCCTGTCCCTGTGGACCAGAAAGTGGAGGCAGCGACGGGCGTTGAGAACCCCGCCCATTGGGTTGGGGCTGAGGAGGGAAATATCCGGTCGGGGTCGTCCCGTCTCTTGAAGTACCACGGGACAAGGCCGGCGCGGTGTATCGATTCGACTCTTCATTCCAGACCGTCGATGGAGTTGTCGAGTTGGTATTCTGGCGTCCAAACGAAAACCCTGACTGGGAACTGGAGCGTGTAGATGGGGTTTCCGTAGGGGAGAAGTATGAATTCGTGTTCCGCTCGCTTGGTGACATGCTGCCAGGGGCAGGGAATTGGGTATGCACAGAAAGCGTCGGGTCATTCACCCCATAACGTGGTCGGCCATTGGCATGAGGAACAGAGTTTGAACTACCGCCGGTAGCGGAACGAGTGCGCAAGCTCGTGCTCGAGGCATTTCGGCTCATTGTGAACTCCGAGTAGTAAGGGTCTTTGGTATTGTCGTCCGCATCATACTCCTGTTGGTATGGGTTTGGCATATGTGCCATGCCCTCCATGTAGGTGAATTCGCTATCAGATGTACCAGTGTGCCGAAGAGTGCGTCGCTCCGATTGAATTGCCCGCTGAGTATCAATGTCCTTGTACCAGTTGCGCATTGTGTCTTCGTTTGAGTAACGAATGATAAAGTTATCAACCACACCGGGGTCGCCCTTCCAGAAAATCTGAATACGGTAAAGACCTTTTTGTTGTTGGTTAGGACAATGGCTTTGGAGTGTGAATGCGAACTGCCGAATGCTTACCTGGCTTCTGGAGACAGACAATATCCGTGACATTTGCCATGTAGATACGACCCTTTAATTGAAGACGAGGTTTGCCCTTCGCGGTGAGACTGGGCCTATCTTTACCCATCATAAGCTTGGTCTTCTGTTTGTTGGGATTGATATCCTTGCAGCACAGTAGAATACGCTCAAATAGGAAAATATGGTACTGGGATAGATGTCAGCGATGAATGAATCAGAGCCACCTCGCGGAACCAATGAGACCACAAACCTCGCGCTCGCTATCTTTGCCACTATCGCCTTTGACCACAGCGAAAGTGCCAAACCGAAGCAACTCCCCAAAGGTATCCATCTTCAACGACTTCCAGTCGTCAACTCGTTCTGAGAGATCCACAACCGCCGCGGCCAAATGTTCCTTGTGGATTGCTTCATTCGCCTGATCCAAGACATCCTGGATGGTATCGATTGCTTGGGTGATATCGGCCTGGAGCTGAGGGTCTTCTGTTTGTTTCCGAAGTTCCTGCGGAAAAGGGTGAGTCAGCGTAAGGCAGTAGACTAGAGGTACAATAAATAACTTACCGTCAACATGAGCGGCCATCTCGTCAACCGCTGAAAGGGCTTAACAAAGAAACCATTCAGGGTCTTTGGCTGTGCAACCATCTGCTGGAGGTCTATATGGCGCGGGGCTGCCCGGATTTTATCCCATTCCTTCAGGCAAACCTGGTCGCAGCGCATCTGGTTTGCGATGAATGGCTCATACTGCCGCAAGGCCTCCTCGTGCGAAGAAAAAAGATTTCCCCAATTTTGCATGTCTTCAGGTAAAGCATAATGCTGTTCCATTCGGATGAGAAATCGTTGGGCAAAATCCAATAGGTTGTTTAGGTTGAGGAAAATTTGATGGCTAGAGTCACCAGTGAGCGCACCAGTCTCCTCCAGTTCTTTCTTGAGTGCCTGGAGATTCTGCAAGTGATGGACATAATCGCGCTCCGTCTCTAGCAGCTCCTTGAGAATGTGTTCACGCTTGGTGAGTTTCACGACCCCTTGCGCGCCAACCGGTGCATCGGTAACATCAGAGCGCTTCAGGTGGCCCTGCATCTCGAGGATGTCGATCACTCGATTTACCATCTTGATTACTTTGATGAAGCCAGTTGTGCTTTCGCCATAGAGATCGGTGATTAAGAAACAATCCTGCTGGGGAAACGCCAGATCCTGCAAGCAGGCTTGGAGGAACTTGAAGGTTGCGGCCTTTGGACGTTTACCCTCTGTGACTTTCGCCGGGTCAACTATTAACTCCTCGTCTGGTCCAGACGCATTGTAGATGCTCAACAGTGGATATCCATTGCGCAGACATTGCCACAGCGAAGACACGGGGTCTGTGTTGCCCTTCTCTCGATCCTCCTCGTCCATTTCTTGCAGGTACGGTTCAAAGTTGGGAACCTCCGAGAGTCGCCTCTTGAGATTCACACAACTTTGATAAATCGACTCTCCACCACGTCGATTGATGATATTATCCTCGGCGATTGGAGCACCACTCATGGTTGCGGAGTCAATCATTTTGGATGACTTTCAGCGGAATAAGTAGTCAAACCAGCCAGTCTCTACTCAGATCCGCGCAGCAGACCCGAGGTATGTATGATCGGAGAAAGCGACAAGCGTCGAGCAGTCGGGATGCCGATCATGGATTTCCCGCGGCGCGAGGAGTTGTGGAAAGTGAGGGCGGGTGGTTGCAGGCCAATATGAAAGCCGCGGATTGAAGATACGATCAAGACGATGGATGCGTAATGCAATTTTTGATGGCTGTATGTGCTTGTGAGGATACGACTCCTCGATCAAATGGTACGGAAATGAGGGTGGTGTATATATATGAACAGTCAGAAAGTCGGAATGCGCACCGCCACTTTTCCTCCAGTTGAAGTTGGACCACCCAACAGCGGTGTAGGTAGTCTCCTCGAGATATCTGTGATATTTCCAATCGATGGAGCCCGAGTCACTCGAGTTTTGCGGTACGACACTGCGGCCGGGCAGGCGTGCCGATTCACGGACGAAAGAGGCGGTTTCAAACCCCCCCCTTAGGTGTCGGAAGGTAACGAGGCTCGGTCACTGGGACGGAGCGGCAAGGAGAGGGAGGAAGAGTCAACTTCCGAGAAGAGAAGAAAAAGAGTCCCACAAGGGTCCAAGATTAACAGGGTGAAAGGCACAAGGAAAAGAGATGGGCGAGAGCGTAGGGGGGTTGAACGACCCTCGCGGGTTGTGGTCGATGCGTGGAGGGGTGCTTAGTCATGGAAATGGAGAAGCGGCTGGCGGTGGATGGGATGGAGACTCTATGGAGTACCTTGATACTTTACATGAAACGAGTCTCAGGAGGCTGAGTGATGGAAGGGAAGGATTACATACAGTGACAGTTTCTAGCTGATCGTAGTATAGAGTCTAGTATAGAATAGAGTAGATCTAATCTAGATGGGATCACAGCTTAACTTGGACCAAAAGGCACTCACTATACTCGTACAGCCCTGCAGCCTCCAGCATTCTTCAAACAAAGAACGATGCGGGGAGGGGAACCTGCTATACGTAAATCCACCCTCCATTCCATCCCATTCCTAGCAGTTCTCACTCTACCTCTTGTCTAGGCTTGAATCTGCTTCTCCCTTGTCGCCATCGCATACTTGAGGCCGCTGCCACGTGACTGTACATTGTATCTAGCAGATTCCAGTGCCCGACCCTACATAGCACTGACTTGTGTGTATTGTATATTTCCTATTTCCTATTTTCTATTTGCTATTTGTCGCGTCACATTCGCTCGATCGATTCTATCTATTGGATCCATTCCGTCCCATCCCATCCCATACTTTGGACCTCTCGATCCGATCTATCATCTCCATCCCCCCCAATCGTGAGGTGGATCCCGCTGCCAACGTGACGTGATATGCAGTCCCAGGCCTAGAAGTTCCCCTCCCAAATCATATCTATCCAACCAACGTCGATACTGCGAGGGTTAATCCCTCCCGTGAATCCTCTGAGTGCGACCGGAGACCACGCGAGAGAGAGAGAGAGAGAGAGATTGCGCGACACCTTTGCGATTTCCCCGCGACCCCTGCGACCGATAACGTCCCCCGAACCTCTCCCAAAATCGCCGCGTCGACTCATCGCCATTCGCCTTGAGACATCAGGGTCAACATCAGCACCCATGGATGCAGATCTTGTCCCTGGATCCCCCAAACGCCCAGCGCTGCAGCTGCAGGCGACAAATTTCCCCGGGTACTCTGCGCCCTCCCTTTCTCCCTCCTTCAAGTTGGATGAAGGTTATTCGGATGATACCCGGAGCCAGTCTGACAAAGAGCTCATGCCGGAAAATGTCATGATGCTACCGGAATGGGTGTTGTCCCAGAGCGAAACGGATCGAGCTGGTAAGATAATAGATTCCTGTTCCTGAGACTTTCGTGGTGAACCCGGAGACCGTCTCCGATGCGCGCGCACCCTCCTCTTGACTTCTCCGCCCGCTGACCCATAAACTCCCCTTGACAATAGAACTCGCATACAGCCTCCTTCGATCATTATCAACCTCCACTCTCGCCGCAGTCGTCGATCGTCTCAATCCACTGCTACACATGGACCCTGTTGTCAAGCTACCTCCGGAGCTTACCTTTGAGATCTTTTCATATCTTGACCCACGAACCCTTCTGACTGCCTCGCTTGCGTCTCGCTCATGGCGAGCTCGTATTCTGGACTCTGGCTTATGGAGGGTGCTCTACATCAATGAAGGCTGGCGGGTAGATATGCGCGCCATTCGCAATTTCGAACAGGAACATGCCGAGGCAATGTCACCACTCACACGTCGGGCCCGACCTCAACATTCAGAACCAGATCTGGGAGAGCCGAAGCTTAAGAAGCGTGTACCTCCAACTTGGCTGGCTTCTCGTAGCAATGAAGGAGATGGCCCGTCTGACGCCAAGGGACAAGGTTTTATCGAACCAGATGATGAAGGCGATCACCACATGGCAGATGCAAACGACCGGAGGAGCTCTCTGACAACAACAACCCCCAGCTCTTTGCCTCGGCTTCCATCTTTTCTCCAGCCGCCACTCAGGTCCTCTCTTCTCACCCGATCCCCGAACGGAACCGTCAAGGTGAATTGGGTTCACCTCTATAAGCAACGACGTCGTCTTGAAGCAAACTGGCACCAGGGTCGTTTCACAAACTTTCAACTTCCGCACCCCTCCCACCCTGAAGAGGCGCACCTGGAATGTGTCTATGCAATTCAGTTCGAGGGCAAATGGCTAGTCAGTGGAAGCCGGGATAGGACGGTGCGAGTCTGGGACCTTGAGAGTAAACGATTATGGCATCGCCCATTGGTTGGCCATGTAAAATCAGTGCTGTGCCTTCAATTTGACCCGAGCCCGGAGCAGGATATTATCATTTCTGGAAGCAGCGACAGGAGCGTGATCCTGTGGAAATTCTCCACGGGGAAGAAGATTCATCAAATTACGAATGCCCACGCAGACTCAGTACTCAACCTCAAATTCGACCATCGCTACTTGGTGACCTGCTCTAAGGATCGCACAGTCAAGATATGGAGTCGCCGGGAGCTATCACCAAAGGATGAGGATTATCCTCGTATCTGCAAAGGCGGCGGAGCTACATATCCCTCATATATTGTCGATCTCAGTGATATGGCTCCCAACATACTTGAGGCCAGCATCGCCCATGGTCACATCAAATCCTTGAAACCATACACCCATTTGATGACAGTGGAAGGCCATGGAGCTGCAGTGAACGCCATGCAACTCCACGGCAATGAGGTTGTCACCGCTTCGGGAGATCGTATGATCAAAGTTTGGAATATCCGCAACGGCGCTTGTCTAAAGACTCTGATGGGTCATGAAAAGGGAATTGCTTGTGTTCAATTCGACAGTCGTCGAATCATCAGTGGTAGTAACGATAACACTGTAAGAATATACGACCATGTTTCCGGTGCCGAGGTGGCTTGTCTACGCGGCCATAACAACCTTGTTCGCACTGTCCAGGCAGGCTTTGGTGACCCTCCTGGCGCCGATGAGGCACTACGGCTCGAGGCCCAAGAAGTTGAAAATGAATTTTGGAAAGCGCAGCAGGCTGGCGTTCCCGTTGACCTTGGCCCAAGGGCTTTACGGCGTGCTGGTCACTATTCAAACACTGCCGGCTCTCGGGATCCTCGCAATATTTCAGCACTTGGTGCAAAAATTCCGCCCGGTGGTGGAGGTAGCTCTTGGGCTCGCATTGTGTCTGGCTCATACGACGAATCCATCTTGATTTGGCACAAAGATCGGGATGGAGCATGGTCTATTGGCCATCGTCTCCGACAAGCTGACGCTGCGGCTAACGCTACTCGAGCCACTCTCAGCGAGGCAGCACGAGCTACTGTTTCTGCACAGGCACAACAGTTACAAGCTGCGCAAACCCTGCTTGCCCTGCCAACTGGAAACGGAGCGGCTGCCGCGCCAGCGCAGAGTGCAGAAGCAACACCAGACCAAGATGCGAGCGATGACACCCAATCTCCTAACAACACAAACCCGACCCCAACCCCAACCCCAACTCTACCGCAAGAACCGGTTACGGCTCAGCCTGGAAATCCACCCCAAGCTGGACCAGCGAGTGCTATTACTCCAGCATCGGCAGCCCATGCCACTCCACAACCCCACCAGCAATTGGCTGCCCCCAACCCACCGCAAGGCATTAACCCCCATCAAGCTCGTCGACAAATGGCACAACCTCCATCATCCCGGGTATTTAAAGTGCAATTCGACTCCCGCAAGATTATCTGCGCCAGTGTAGATCCCCGAATCATTGGATGGGACTTTGCTTGTGGGGACGAGGAGATTTTGGAAGCATGCCCTTTTTTCCAAGGGCTCTCATAGTCGTGCTTTTATCATAATACCCTCGCCCTTCATTCTGCCAATCTTTACTGCAAAATTGAGCAGTGAATTTCGGCTACCTTGCCAAGATCGCACAATGCCCAATACTTTTCACAAAAAGGAGCAACCAGCGCTAATGTTGCTGGATTTGCATACGTGATACTTAATTCCTCTAACTATTCAACCGCCTCATGATGTAACCCCTCTCTTCTATCCCATCGTCCTTGCTTCTTTTTTTGGGCCCAGTCATTGATTACGTCTGTGCCTGATTTTTATCTTTCTTTGCATCGAAGAGCCACCCCTCTTCTTATGTACCTTTTGGACACGAACCCATAGGCGCTTCTTTTGATCCTCTCTCCCTTTCTTCCTGGGACTTTGCATAGCGAATCGAGTGATAATGTTTCTATGCTACATTGAACCTTTTCTAAAGTCTCCCGTTTAGCTGAATAATCATGAGGACTGATGCAACATTCTACGAGATTAATTTCATCCAGTCATTGTAATGCGTCTCAATAATTTAATGGAAAGCAGACAACGTGGTGGCACTGGAACAGGAGCTAAGTTTGATGGTTGCCCGATCTTCCCCAGTCTTCTCGACTGTTTTAATGGGCTTCCATGAATCTAATCGGTTCTCAAGTCAGGTTTGTATATCTGGCTCGTTCTTGGAATTTGCAAAATACTACATTCGTCGGGTTTATTTGAGGCGCATAGATGTGTATGTATTGTGATTCACCACGCAATCTCCTTTCCATTATACTGCTCATAGCCCGGCACGCAAATGTTCTTGAAGAGTCCATTGGAGTCTTGATCAGCACTGGAAACAATATCAATGACTGCGTTTGCACCTTCCTCTGCGGAAAGATCGCCATCGTTGCCCCCCATATCTGTTCGAAGCCACTTATGAATAGTTAGCATATATCCCATACTCAGTTCGAATTGGCAGTACTCACTCCCGGGCTCACACAAAGAAATATGAATCTATTCGCTTCGTAAGATAGAGCATATTGAACGGTCAATGAGTTTAGTGCGGCCTTGCTTATCTTATAAGCAGGACAGGGTGCATAAACGAAGGACCGAGCAGATGTTGTTGAGCCCCATGGGCTTGAGCTTGAACGAAAAGCGGCTGTGAGTGTTTATTTCAAGAAAAATATAGCATGAGTGAATCTCACATATTGATAACTTTCTTCATGTTCCCAGCTTGGAGAAGTGGCAGATATGATTTTATCACATTATGTGTGCCGGTAACATTGATCCTCAACTGGTCAGCCAGATCAGACCTAAAATTTCATCAGTGAATTGCCAGCTCGTATATTCGGTAATGCTTACATCTCTGAGACGTCACCATTTGTCCAGGAATGAACACCAGCGTTGTTGATGAGGATATCTAGACCATTGACGGGAATAAGAGATTTTACTGTCTCGACAGATTGCAGTATGCTTTCCTCGCTGGAGATGTCCATTTCCACAAAGACAACATTGGTGTTGTCACTGCAAACTTCTCCGAGGTCCGGGCTAGTTTGCCGAGAAGTGGCAATCACAAGACCATTGCCAGATAAATGGAGAGCATACCTTTTCACCAATTCTAGGCCGAGCCCTCGGGATGCTCCTGTGATGAGGACGTTCGGCATGGCTTTTGATGTCTTGGGTCGAGAATTGATACTTCCTAAGTAAATATCAAAGACATAATTTGGAGTTTCAAGTACGTATTTATACAGTATTTCCATTCCATAATCCCCAATTTATTATTATTATTTTTTTTTTAAAAAAAAAGGAACGGCCCACTTCGTCAAGTCTTTGAAAAAAGGCATGTGGTGGGAGTGAGCGATACCTAGCAAGACAAGGCTGGTCACAATGTATTGTATTATGCAACCTTGCTAGAATTGTTTTTTCTCGTTAAGAAAAATCGTGAGCCATGCCTACAAGACGTAAATGGCCTCAGATAATGTCATATCCGACAATGGCACCAGCAGGCATTCGCCGGAAACCCTCGGCTTGGCTGCTAAAACGAGGAACGAAAGCAAATTTGATCGGTAACCTTAGCTTGGTAATTTGCTATTGCAGATCACTAAATTTCTTCCAGTCGAGCGGTTGTTGAGCGAACGGTCTCGATTGATTTTCCTACTTCCTCATTCATTCGGAAGCCGAGCGAAAAGGGGAAAGCGTCGGATTTTGGAAGGAATGACTCAGCGATTTCGGAAAGCTCGGTCAAGCACACGCAGGAGCAAAGTAGTTTAGATGGTTTTCGAGCTCAGAAGGACCCCTCAAGAGATATTTTCGGAAAGCGAGGGCTTTGACAACACATTCCAATGAGTGACGATGCTCTGCGTGCCGTAAGTGTTGGCCTTGTTCTATACTTCTCACTCCGGGAGCCCGACCTCCACATTGCGAACATCCACGCTAACTGTTATTAACCCTAGTGTGACCTTTGTCACTCCAGAAAGGTATGAATATGACATTCGTCTGGAGTCTGGACATCTGTTTTAGTGCTTAGCCTTTTTTGGAATAGGTTCGCTGCGACCGGCAGCTCAATTGTGCAAACTGTGTCGATGTTGGTCTAGAGTGTCAGCGAACTCGTCCACGGCGCCCAACACGCCCTCCAGCTACAACGTACATGCCATTACTAAATCCGTCCCGCCATAACTTGTAACTGATTTTTATCTAGTATCTCCACTCTTGGCGAAAGACTTCTCAGATTGGAAAGCGCAATCTCTCATCCCCACGAGTACAGTCTTTCGTTCACATTCTTTTGATGTCGTTATCTAACATCTCCCAGGACGACTGAAAGCACAAGCCCAACTCATAGTGTCAATCAAGGGGAAGAAGATAGAGGACCCAAGAGACGGAGGTTAGACGTTGTCTCTCACCTACAAAATGCATCCAAGTCTCCCCACAGTAGCTGCACTGTTGTCACCCCAGATGAATCGACTCATCATGCGGAGCAAGCCAAAGCTGTCTTCCAAGGAGAGCTTGAAGGAAATGAAAGTATGAACCTTGAAAGGCAGTCTATTCTGAGATCTGCTTTAGAATTTGTAAGTGCCATGACACAGGGGAAGGTTTCAAATCTCGAAGAAGGCGTTCAGTCGGAAATACGAGGCGACAGTCCAATTGTCACAGAATTCACTGCACCACCCCCTGAAATATTCTACATGCTTTTCAAAGGTAAGCAGCCCCCGAATTTACTTTTAGAGCATGTACTAAAAGAAAACCAGAGCCAACAACTGCAGCTGGTGCACTGAACATACAATGGCCAGACCATATCTCTCAGGAGTGTCTCGAGAGGATGATTGCCGTTTTAATCAATGGTGAATCACAGGGACAGATTTTCTACCAATATTGCGTCTGCATATATGTCAAGGCTATCTTCCACCTTGCTCAGATGCCAAGGGTTTACAAAAACTCCACTATCAATCAGCAATTTCTCAAGTCAAAAAGATTGTATGAATCATATGCTCTTCATGCCTTAAAGAAGCTCAGCTTTTTGAGTAACCCTACCCTCCCTTTTATTCAATCACTGATATCTGCGGTATGTCTCTAATATCTTTCAAAAAAGGGTAATTTCTGATTATTAATTCTGTTTAGGCATTTTTGATGCAATACACCGGTAACATGAGCCAAGCTTGGATCATGAATTCCTATGCCGCCCGCCAAATCGTCGCACTAAAATACCATGAAGTTCGAAGCCCCGTTCCGAGGCCTGATCCAAATGAGGATATCCAAAGCTCTTTATACTGGTGTTATTATCTTGATCGCACTCTCAGCGCCCTCCTCCTTCGACCTTTATCATTACCCGAGCCACTTATTTCTCCTGTGGACCTCGTTGTTCCAGACAAATCACAGCCTCACCTACCATTGATTCGCATTCTTATGGAGCTGGCACAAGTACAGGGTGACCTCTTGAGCTGTGGAAAAGCAGATAGTACTCGTCAAATACTTGCGAACCACTCAAAGCTTCAAGAGAGGATGGATGTCATAAAGTCCAGTTTGCAGGCGGTAATTATAGACCATGGATCTATTGGAACTGGCTAGCTAATCTAATATCATGTCATCTTTAGACTCGAGAATCTGTTAATGACTTTCTATCCTGCGATTGGATCTCAGGAGAATTCTGCTACTATGCGATTCTGGTCGATATTCTTCGATCTCGATTGAAGTACTCATTCTCACCCCTCACACACAAGGAATGCGTAGCATGTGCTCGCAAATCTCTCAAAGCACTGCGATACTTGCAAAAGAACCCCGGCAAGAGCCCGGGCTTTGCGGACCCTTACCCGACATTTTTGACATGGTAAGCTGCCCTCACATTCCAAAGGCTCCATCCGGACAAAAGAAAAAAATTAACAAGGTTCAGGACAATGTTCCTATATCCACTGAGTCCATTTTTCGTTCTATTTTGCAATATTATCGGAGAACTCGACTTCGATGATTACACCTTAATCCAAGACATCACCCAAAGCCTGACTCCATTTGCCGCAAGCCCATATATCTCAAAGTTGCTTAAACTCCTCGAGTCACTTCAAAATTTCTGCATCCCCTTGATTGAAGCTAAGCAGCGCTTGGGACCTAAAACCAAGGTCGCCCCCTGGTACCCATCGATGACTGGAGCGCTGCCGGAGACTTCAACGACCATTGAACCCAATTCTTCGGTCGATGGTGGCTCTTCCTACGCAAATCCTGTGGCGCCTGCATTACCCCAGCAAATTCAATCCCATGGTGATCAAGCGTATCCGCCGACCGATGAACTTATGTGGCACCTATGGAACAGCCAGTTGTCAATGGAGTGCTTTGAGTCTGATTTCATTGGCCTTGCTCCATCAAACGGGAACGGTAACTTTTGAGATGCATGCAATTCTGTTGGGAAATCTCCTTTCTTTTTTTTATAATTAATGATAGAATGTTTAGTGGTAAAATTAGATCCTAGGCGGTTTCTTTTCTTCACTTTCCTACTAGTAGGGCTAGATTTAGTAGTGTTTTTGCGTCCTGCTTTGGGATATTTATCCAACATTAAAATTTTCATACTGTCAAGTCTACTAGTAGTAGTATGATTCAATACTAGTAACACAGTCAACTTTGTTTCCACCGTGACATAGTCAAAAACAACTCGGATTTCCGTTCGGAACCCGAGCTCTCCGGACCCCCGGGCCCTAGATTGCGCGAACGCAAGTTCGGTTACCGAGTCTTGAGGGCCTTTTAATGTTTTCAGCATACAATTTGACTTTGGCAGTCAATAATAGTTCACAATCTCATCTTTCGGGCCGCGTGACAACCATGAGACCAACCCTTCGTTACTTTCTACAATCGGCCAAGGTAGCCACAGCCGGAGGAGCAATTGGACTCGGCTCATTCTTTATTTATACTCGGAACGCGGAACTCACTTCTATCGCCGAATCGGATCCTATCTTCGAGCTTGTCGAACAAAAGGGGTGGAATCCGCATCGTAATCCGACGACTCACGATTTTTACGTGCGACGCGTCTCGCTGAGTGATATTCGCCCTGAGCTTCGGGATTCGTCTACTGAGTTGACAAAAACTTTTTGTGCTGGGGTTTGGAGTGATTGGGGTAATATTTTCCACCCTGGTATCCTTCTTGTCGGTTGTATGGATTGTTTAGCTAACACGTTTTAATGCTTGGATGGTGTAGGATTCTCAATTCAACGAGCTCTGTTGAAACGGGCGCGGAATGACTCGAAGCAAAATCACCTCTGGACTAGTGAGGACATGCTGTCTTCTGACTACAGTGAAGGTACCCTGATAGCCGACTCTTTCGAGGTGTTAGAAAAGAAAGATGGCCGGATAGTGGTTCGCGGTGGGGATTCTCCGTCAAACAAAGCGCTCCGACAGTTCGATGTGCTTTTAGAATTGTCCGCCGTTATTCAGGAGCATGAGCAAGCGGTTGATTTTGGATTCAAATCTGTTTTCTTCACGGGAGATAAGCATACTGGGCAGGCTCCAATGCCGGGATTTGCGGTTTGGTTGCATTTACAGTATGCCAAGTTGCTGCTCGAGACTGGGATCTTGAATACAATGGTGCGGTGAGAACCGAGCACATGAAAGTGTACGATATGTAATATAGATCAAGAACTTGAATTGAAGCACCCCTCTCTGTATGTGAAAACGAATGTTCTTATTTGTCTGTCCGATGAGTGATCTTTGTTAGGCAGAGTACATTGAAAGAGTGTAGCACGGACTGAAATCTAATCTAACAATAATGAGCATGATGGAGGAAGGACAAATCAGAAGGATTGTCAAATGGGGAAAGAATCTAGTGTTCAGCGGAAGGGGATGCGGGATATTTATGGGATACGCTGTTTCAAAACAGCGGCACCCCGACGCACAAAGTTAGCCGCCGGTGTCCACACGCGGCGTTGGGGGTGCTCTGTAATACCAGTACTCCCATGATGTTGCGGACCTTCAGTTCGAGCGGGAGATGACCGGCTTGGTGTTGTTGTATAGCAATCTCGGGAGGTAATGGACCCAAGTGGTGTTCCCTGATCTGTTCCTTGATTTGCTCCTGGGTTTGTTCCCTGATTGACAACATCGACAATTCGGCCTCGTAAACAACAGCATAGAGGTAATGGCGTAGGAATTCGAGACAAAATATTGTATGCTGGGTTTGGCTGAGGTACAGGTACAGGTTCGGTATCTGGTCCTTCTTCTTGAATGGTCTGGTTGACAACTGTGTGTCTCTGAAAAGAGTTAGATGGACTGTCCTGCCCTGGACGTTGTCGGCGCTGGTCTCTGATTCTAGCTGGGTTTCGCGGAGGTGCTATCATAGAAACGGGATCTTGGGTAGGATCTCCAGTAGGATCTCGCGAAGGTGATCGAGCAGGTGATAGAGAAGATGATCGAAGAGATGATCGAGCAGGTGATGATCCAGGCTTCGGAGACGTTGAAGCGAACATTTCCGCGATAGAAGGTCGGAATAGTCTGGCGTATCTTTTCGGAAGAGACAATGTACTCTTAAAGCTAGAAGTTTCGGTTGCTGTCCCAACACTTGTCCTTCTGGATTCAACAGGGCTAGGATCGGCTGAAGTAGTTTGGGTAGCTGCCAGTGGTATATTATCCACGTGAAACGTATGATCATCTAAACCTTGTGCGAGATCCATTCCATGGCCACTTTGTCGAGGACCAAATCCACCAAGCACTCTTGTGCCATCAGGCGCTCTGCCAATACCCCGAACAGATCGTATAGCTGTGGCAGCCGTAGCCGTGGCCGGCGGCAAAGGCGAAGGCGAAGGCGTAGGTATAGGCTGACTTGGGGACTGAAGGCAAAACAATCTCCTGATTGCCCCATTGGGCGAACTCCCGCGCCAATTACTAGTAGTAGGTGGGGATGGCTCCCTGGTGAATTGAGCAGACGCAGCCATGGCTTCCGGGGTGCCAAATGACGGGACCCCTGGGGGAGTAGGTATCCTTGCCGGTGGTGGAAAGGGAGGTTGATGAACCCTGACAGCTGGTACGTTCCCAGGCCACTGAGGAGTTGCGGCACTTCCGTCGAAAGTATCGAGTGAAATTGCCCTGCGGCGTGTGGGCGGAAGAGCGGCCATTTCCACTAACAGTTCACCTTCCGGGTGTGAATATGGTTTGTATAAGCCATCAATAACGAATTCGTTGCACCACCGAAAGCCCTCTCTCCTTTGTCCTGGGATCCTGCCAGTTCGCGTGTGAGGGATCGAGTCATCCTGAGACGAGCCCGATGGAAGAAACATGGCTACGTGCGAAGCCAATTCCTCTTCAACAGGTTGGACATCGGGGACTTGGTGATCGTCGTTTGGCGTAGGGTACGTGTAAGCAGTGACTATGAGTTCCTCATCGCTGTAAAGGGTTCTCGCGTCGTCGTCGGGTGATATTGAAGTAGAGGTGTAAGCATCGCTAACATGTGGTGCAGTGTCTGACCTGGAATAGAATCTGGCGGTGCTGCGGCCGGGGCCGGCTTCCGGGTCATCATCGCATGGCCCTCGGCTCTGTCTCTGTCGGAATGACATGAAGGAGGGAATAATAAGAGATGGTCAATGGAAAAGGAATGGGATATCTGAGGGAAGAAGATGTGAAGGAGGCGAAGAAGGTAATTGAAGAGAGAAAAGGGAGGGCAAGTTCAAGGTTGGTCAACAAGATCGCGCCTGCCACCACATGCAATTATCATACAACTAAAGCAAGGAAAGAGTCGAATCTATATATGTACAGTTACAGTAACAGTTTCCGGGGAAATCGGGTTGAACAGGTCATCATCATAAGGGGGTGCCAATGGGACTTGGGCCAGGCTTGCCCGTCACTTGCGCATGCTCCTTTTTGAGGGCTCGCAACAGTCCTTCGATTCTGCGGCGCTCTTCTTGTTCCGCCTGTGAAGAGAGTTAGCCTTGCTTCGAAAAGAGAAGGGTGGAGATGTTGTGGTGGAAAAGTAAACTGACCTTCAGAATCTTCATGTTCTCATTGCGAGTATCACGCATCATCTTTTTAAACTCGTTCTTCAATACCATAGTGGATGTGGTCTCGAGGGTTGGATCGCGGCCCATCGACGTCGGGCTGCTGAGGTTCATCCAGCTGATACGTTCCTCGCTCAGCTGCTGTTCCAGTTGCTCACTGCGATCCCGCAGACTATCAATCACGCCCTCGAAACGTTCCCGTTCCTTCTCGAACTCAATGCTGGCCTTGGTCATGGCCTCGTAATCATCAATGGTTTCCCGAAGCTCCTTCTCAAGAGTGTCAGCGCGTTGCTGGAGATCGCCGCCGCCGCGTTGGCTCTTAAGAGCGGCAAGCTCTTCGGTAAGTTCAATGTTGCGGGTGTTGAGGGCATCGATCTCGTTCTGGAATTCAGGATTGGCGGCCGCTTCTGCTGCACGCTGTGCCCGAGTACCATAAGCACCATCCAGCTCAGCCTTGACCATGGTAAGTTCGGTCGTGATTCTCACAACCTCGCCCTCCATATCAGTCATCTCATTTTGTAGGCGGGTGCTATTCTCTTCGGCTTGGATACGCTGGTCGACAGCTTCCTGCACGCGAGCATCAACTTCTTGTAGACGAGATTCGGCCTCCTGGGCGCGGGAAGCAGCTTCCTGGAGACGGAATTCAGCTTCCTGTGCACGAGACTCGGCTTCCTGCACACGAGAATCCTCCTCTAGTCCGCGAGAACTGACTGTCTGAAGATGGGACTCAGCCTCTTGCAGGCGAGACTCGGCTTCCAGTAGACGAGACCCGGTTTCTTGCAAGCGGAATTCAGCTTCCTGTGCACGCGACTCGGCCTCCTGAACACGAGAATCGGACTCCAGTCCACGAGAGGCAACCGCTTCCATGCGGGAGTCAGAGTCGCTACGAATTTGCTGAATATCAACCTCGAGCTGTGTGACCTGGCGCTCAGCACGATCACGAGCCTCTCTCATTTCCTCGATTTGAGCCTCGGACTGGGACGCCTCATGCTCGGCGCGGTCGCGGGTTTCCCTCACTTCCTCTGTGCGAGCATCAGCCTCGCGGTGCAGCGACTCCACAACACTCTGCAGACGTGCGATCTCGCCTTCGGCCTGGACCAAAGAGGCCTTGGCTTCGTCCTGGGAAGAACCGTCGTGGCGCATGGCCTCCAACTGTTGCATGACGACATCAAGCTCGTCCTGGGCGGACTTGCCATCTCTGCGTGCGTGGGACAATTGTTCAGTTAGATCGCCGATGTGGGCATCACGCTCGGCGTCGGACTTTGAGTTGAGCTCGCGTTGCTGTTGGATCTGTGTGGTCAGAATGCTCTTCTGCTCAAGCAGTCCGTCCACTCGGCTTGCCAAACCATCGACGCCGGTTTGGAGATATGACAGTTGTTCCTCTAACCCATCACCATCGTAGGCAGAGGGAGGCGGCGGGAGTGTCGGCGAGCGAGTTAATCCAAAGCGGTCAACAATGTTCTGGAGACGCTCGTTGACGTCGGTGATCTGTTGCTTCCAGGCTCCCTCGATCTCCGGAGCTGGGGCTGCACCAAGGGCGGAGACACCCACCGCTGCAGCGGCCGGGCGCGAACCCACGATGTTCAAGCTATTCTCAAGGTATAACAAGTGCGCCTCGGCGGCAGATGCGGGATCGAGGGATCGGTTCGCGGACTTGGGGGGAGGATCAACAAACTCATCCGGAGTAGCTTCAATCATCATGTTGCACATGCGCTCGCTGAGTTCCTCCAGTCTCCTCTGGGTAGCTTCTGCGGCGTCCGAGGATATGCCAGACGATGGAGCATTGACCTCGATCCTTCCTTTCAAGCCATAGTTATCCAAATGCTCGGGTGTGCGGTAGAGACTGCGGTCGTCGAATTCGTGGCCATCGTAAAGTTCGCCGGAAGGTGCATCAAGGTTCTTTGGGCCCTTTCTCATGCCCTTATGGGTCATCTGCAGGACACCCGCGGTATGCTCCAGCAGGCGCTGACCGATCTGCTGAGACCGGCGCTCGAGCTTCCAGAGCTCCTGGGCCAGGTCCTCGCACTTACGCTGGCTCATCGCGAGTTCCGAATCGCTCTTGTCTAGTATATCGGTCGTGCCATTCTTCCCAAAGATACTGCGGCTTCTGCGGTGTGATTTGGAGGATCCGTTGACGCCGTATTCACCGCTGTCCCGGGGACTTGGGGGACTGTAGAGTCGACCGATTGACTGAGCGGCGTCGCGCAGCTTGGTCTCGAGGGCCAACTTGCGTTTTGTGCTTTCGATTCGACTGGAGAGTAGTGTGCGTTCCTTCTTCAAGTCCTCCACTTCTTCAAATGAAAGGATTTCGAAGTTGTTGCTGTCCCCTATCGCGGTCTCGGTCAACAGGTACATCGTGACAGGGTCGTTGGTATTGACGAGGACCGAGCTGTGCGGGTGAGCGGCATTGAGCTGTTTGACGGGAAATCTTCTGTTAGCTTTGGAGAGGTTGCTTGGGATGGTAGGAGCCCTGAGTATGGAGGTTCCCCTTACCGGGTTGTACCGCGATCGGTCGTCATGTTGAGGGTGGACAGCATCACGGTAGCCGTCGACGAGGGATTTCCCGATGGGAGCATTGGCATCAGAGATGGTGGCGGTGGAGAGATAGCGAGGGTCGCCATAGGAAGATTGGCTGGAGCGAAGGCTGATATTCATGATGGGGGTCTCAGGCGCAAAGGAATGTAATACAGCCTGGGGGGAAATATGTGGACACTCGGGGGGTTTCAGGGATTCAAGAGTGGGCTTCGCACATCCTGAAATTTGTGAATAGTAGCAAGTAACTGATCGGTAGTGTCGGATTCAAGTATTCAAGTCCACAGGAGATGGGTTCAAAATCGAGAAGTAGGGCCCCAGGTAAATAGAGGAGGTGAAGAGCAAAAAAGAAGATGGCGGGGAGGGAAAAGACCAGCCGCGCGATCTGCAGATGCCTCAGCCACGCTTTTAACATGACATTGACCATATATGTATGATTATGGTTGTATTATGGTTATCATTATGATATATACTCTATAGGGCATATAGGGCATACAGGGCATGTCAAATACCATGACTACCCCATGTAAATCACCCGTGGATCAGGGGCTTCGTACCGGGTGATCCAGTTCATGACTACTCTTAGGCTGGTTTCATATTAAAAAGACGAGCCAAAACACCACGGAGTTCATTTCTGATCCGACTCATGTTTAAGCGAAGCCCATGGCGTTGGCACATGCCTAGGGTAGTATGGAGAAGAGAATAAATAAGGTCTAGCTGGATCTGGGGGGTACCTGGAAGTACTTGACGTATACTACGCAGACCAGTGGGGTTGCCTGTACCGGCCATGTCATTCAAGACGCAAAGCCTTGGAGAACCGGAGGAAGCTAACTCGAGATGGATTTGAAGGTTCCTTTGTGTCCGGATCTTTATCTACTGACTGATTTCCCCTCTTCCTTCCCTTCCCCTTCATCCTGATGTCTTCTGATCTCCGCCATGGCCCCCAAGCCTCCAGACTCTGCCTTGCCTTCAACCCCACAACCCCAGTTTAGAGTCTACAAACGACGCTTTTGGGGTTTGGCACAGCTGGTTCTGCTCAACATCGTCGTCAGTTGGGATGTATGATATTCCTATGTCTATGCCTACCTATGCCCTATGTATAGCTATCTCTTGCTGATCACCGTATCCTTCATAGTGGTTAACCTTCTCTTCCATCTCCACCACCACCGCCGAATACTTCCAAGTCTCCGAGAGTGCCATCAATTGGCTAAGTACTGGCTATCTCTTTGCCTTCTGTGTCGCAAGCCCGTAAGTATATCCATCGATATATACTACTAGTACCTAGTCGGTAGTAGTGTACTATACTCCCCAAATATCTATTGCATCAACCTCGCTCACTCTGTGTGACAGGTTCGTCATCTGGGTCTTGAACAAAGGCGGCCCCAAACCAGCCATAATTATAACAGCCTCGCTTTTACTCATCGGAAACTGGCTGCGCTATGCAGGTACCAAGGCGAATGGGGGCATCTTTGGCCTGACCATGTTCGCCCAGATCCTGATTGGCCTGGCGCAACCCTTCTGCTTATGTGCGCCCACTCGCTACAGCGATCTATGGTTTTCGGATAAAGGCCGCACGAGCGCAACTGCTGTCGCCAGTCTAGCAAACCCGCTAGGCGCGGCAATTGGCCAATTGGTCGGTTCGGAATGGGCAACCAAGCCATCGGATATCCCCAATATGGTCCTGTACATCTCGATTATTGTGAGTTCAAGTTGGATGTTGGAAATCACCCGGGAAAGCTAGTACCTCGTACCTACTAGTACGAGTATGCAAGCCACCGGAACACTTTCGCTAACGGTCCATTGATTTAAATTAGTCGAGTGTTGCTGCGATCCCATCCTTCTTCATCCCTGCGGCACCCCCGACTCCCCCCAGCGCCTCATCCGCCATCCCGCGTACCCCATTGCGACTCGCAACTCGCCAACTCCTCGGAACGCTAGAATTCTGGTTAATTCTAGTCCCATTCGCCGTCTACGTAGGGTTCTTCAATAGTGTCTCGTCACTATTAAACCAAATTCTCAGCCCATACGGCGCCTCGGAGACAGACGCAGGTATCGCAGGTGCCATTCTAATCGTAGTCGGTCTCGTCACCGCAGCCATCATGTCGCCCATCACAGACAAATACAAGCACTATCTGGGCTCAATCCGAGTGCTAGTTCCCATCGTGGTAGCATCCTATATCGGACTGATCTTCGCACCATCCAGTCCGGCCGGAATTGGGCCCTCGTACGTCGTTATGGCGTTGATGGGCGCTTCCTCGTTCGCACTACTTCCCATTGTGCTGGAGTATTTGGTTGAGATTACCTACCCCTTTTCACCCGAGATTGGATCGACCATTTGCTGGACAGGTGGGCAGTTACTCGGTGCATGCTTTATTCTCATCCAAGATGCACTCAAGGCGAATAGAGATGCGGATCCGCCGTTGAATATGCGCAATGCGTTAATCTTTGCTGCTGTTATTTGTGCGGTTGCCGCTCCGTTCCCGCTTTCCCTTGGTCTCTTTGGTCGTGTCGTTACTCGTCGTCGCCTGGAGATTGATCGCGGGGTTGAGTTGTCGGCTGCAGATGCTGGGTTACAGGTTAACTCCAATGATGGACCTGAGGAGGAATTCGCTCCGGATAAGGCTTCGGCGGCCTATCGCGAATCCGGGTTGAAGAGCGTCTGAACTTGAATAGTAGTTCGAAGTGTTTCAAGGCTATTGCCCTAATTTGTGGAATTGCACATATGCACATACCCTGGGCTGATACCTTCTAGTCTGCCGAGCTTATACCCTTTTCATGTTGATGATTGTTCTCTTTATTAGCCAGTGGTATTTAATGCGGTTCTCGTCATTTAATTACATGACTCACGTAGGATGTGGACACGGATGGCCAGTCGGCTCTGGAATGGATATAGCAATGAAGAGTTGATTAGGCCTTCACACAGGGCCAGTCACGACCCGGAGGTATATTGAGCCGCCGCAGTCGGGATGGCTATACTCGTAAGCATGGAGAGCGAGCCGGGCTTGCCCCATTCGTCGAAGCCTACTATTAATTGATAGCCTGGGCTACAATGGAACTTGAAGACCATAGATAATGTCTCTTCAATCTAAACTTCCGTTTTAACAGATGAGATTCGTCTTAAAACCAAATAAATGAAACACGAGCACAGTTCGAATAGGCGGAAGACCAGCTATCTGTACATGCAAGGCAGGGAAAAGGGCGGGTCTATTATCGTTTTTCCTTTTCCTTCCTCCCTGCCATGAAACACCATATGCGTACACCCCAAAACAGAGGGGGTTCAGTTCCCCTCTAATCACTTCGTGCTTTCTCACACACACAAAAATAAAGGACATAAACGGCAGACTGTCAAGTGACCAATACGACAGTCATCAGGAGAGCGGTAATAAACTTTGTTTTTCGACGTGGCGTTCCGGAGGAGGTTCGCTCAAATCAGGACCCGGTTGGGAGGGACCTTGCAGTCGAGTCGATGTGGAACAGTGGGAAATATAGCGTCGAAAAGGAGCCTTAAAATGATCCGCTTACTTGAGCTCCCTCCAAAGCTTGGGGGCGGCACAGGCGGTAGCGCAGTGGGTGAGGTGGAAGACTAGATTATTCGTGTCAGCATTGGATATTGTCATCGATCTGGTGGATTTCTGGGTTCGTGAGGGAGTCCCGTGGTAATCAACATACACTCCTCAACGCAGTCCTCCTTGACACCCTTGAAGTCATCACCCTCCTCCTCCTGGCGAGTGACGCGCTCAACGCACTCGTCGTAGTGGTGCTTGTACGGGGCACACTTGGCAGAGTTGGCGCAGTCTAGATGTAATTTGGGTCAGCCATGTCTTCGATTGAGATGATACCGGATGATTTAAAAGGGTTCCGCTGCCATTGAGTCCGTGGGGATAGATGGTGTGATTCCGATGATCCGAGCGAACGAATGCGAAACACCCGCTCGCCCAGCGCGTACAAACACCAAGACTCGCCAGCATGGAATCAGATTCTTTCAATGATCATGGTATCATCCGAATGATAAAAAGGTCACTCACCCTCCTCGAGCTTAGGCTTGATGTCCTCAGGCTCATCCTCCTCCTCCTCTTCCTCCTCTTCTTCCTCTTCCTCTTCCTCCTCGGCAGGGGCCTCCTCCTCTTCGGGGGCCTCCTCAGAAGACTCCTCAGAGGGAGTCTCCTCGGCGGACTCGGACTCTTCGGTGGCCTCCTCGGTCTTCTCGGCGGGCTCGTCCTGGGGGGTGGAGGAGGTCTCAACATCGGCGGCGGGAGCCTCAGCCTGGGCCTCGGCGAAGCCCAGGGAGGAGACGACGTCAGTGAAAAAGTCGGTGAAACCCATTGCGACTGTCAATTGGCAACAGTGACCGGAGGTCGTGGAGTAGTGGGGGGATATGGGGTTGTAGGTAGGGGTTGCGGTTAAGTCGAGGATGTGGTTTTCCAAGCTCGGGCTGGAAAATCGGGACGCCCCGGCCGCTGCGAATTATGCCGCACGTGATTGGCCAACGACTGTTTGCTGACCAGAGTCGACCACAGTCGCCCATCGGGGCCGGCTGCATCGGGGGATTATCTACGATGATGTCTATGTCTAGACATTTAAAAGTGCTTCTACTTGGTTAGGATGCAAATTTTCTTGGTCAGGGTTCATCAATTCATAGCAAAGGGGAGAAAACCGGTGCACGCCAATGCTCGCTCTCTAGTACGGGCTACCGCTTTGGACTCATTATTCGACAAATCATAGTATACAGACGAAAGATCGGGATTATGAGTTGAGTTATGATTTCCCAGGAAACTTCTCAACTCGCCCGGCGCAGCCGTTCCTCCAGTTCAGTAGCCACACTTTGGCTCTGGACCTCCTCGTAGCAAGGCGGAGGTTCAGCGGGCTCCGGGCCCGCTTCAGATGCCCTTCGAGTTTGTTCTGGCGCCACGGGCGCCTCGTCGACAACAGTGCTGTTGCTGGAATTTCCGGGGCCCTCGTAGGCAGGCAGTTCTTCTAGATGAACCGCTGACAGGTCTACACTTCGTAGACCGCGGGCACCATCATTCTGAACCTCGACAGCTTGCTCTAGTCGCTCCTTTATTCGTTCAAAGTTGGTGTGGAAGTCAAATGCCCCTCCCTCCTTGAAAGTCACTTTGATCTGTACGGCCGGTAGGTTGGCGGAGATACCACCGCCAGGGACAGGTTGAACGAGAGCGGTCCAGACATTGGGGCCGAAGAAAGGTGCGGAGACATGAGAGTCACGGACGTGGAGGAGAGGAGAGGAGAAGGATTGGAGGGTGTCGGACTTTTGGGATGGAAGGTAGACGAGCTAGTTCCACGACTGTCAGTATCAGAGCATTTCAAGTAGGGGAGATCTACACGCAGCGGTCAAACGAACTCGTTGGTTTGTGAGATGGATACAGCCAGCGCTGCTTTGGATTGATAAGCTCTCGGGCCCCTTGTAGTTGGGAAGCGGCGTCAGTGCAAGGCTGGTGCGGGGAGGCGAGGAGTATATCAGGCGTTCGTTTGGCAGGCGAACGAAGCCTTCTTGGTCATTCAGCATCACCCAGCTACGATGTGTTAGTTAAGCATGAGGGATGTTCTTATCTTGGCGCCAACAGTAGACTGCCAAGGGAGGAAGGGGGAATCCTCAGGCAAGGCTAGGCGAACTTACTTGATAGACATGCTGATAGCAGATAGTCATGCGACTGGGTTTAGGGTAGTAGGGTTGATAGGGTGGTCTTGGGGTGGGGGAACAAATCGAGAAAGAGGATAAGCAGTGAATCGACCGATGGGAAGTAAGTGAGACCAACAAAGGAACAAAGTTTGAAGATTGCAGGGTCTGGAACCCTCCGTTCACAAAGGAGGGGAGGGGAGGAAGCTGATCCTTAGAGGGAACCTTAGAGAAGGCAAAAAGAGTTGCGGGGCAGGCGGGGAATTCCATGGATATCGCTGGTTGCTGCTGTACATAGCTGCAGCTGCACCAGTAGTAGCTGCATGACCTTTGAGCTCCCCAACAAACGCTACTCTATATATGGACTACTACTACTAGTAGTAGTAGTAATAGTATATTGTGCTTATGCATCTATTCATATTGATAATCTGTTGGGAAGTTTGTTTCCCCTGATGTGCGGAGTTAATGAATCATGAATACTAGTAATACTAGTACTGGACGTGGGGTCACTATACGAATACGGATATGAGACAGTGTTTTGAAGTTTGATATCCAAGAATGTAAATGAATTCAGGTTGTCAAAGCTGACATTAATAGTAGTAGTACTAGTAGTAATAATCATAATAATATTATTATCATTATTATCATTAACAACAATACTATATACAACCCATACTAATGCAAGTTCAACGGCTGTGGGTTCTAGAAGCGTCCGAAAAAGACGAAAGCGCGCTAAACTTCCCAAACTTCCCAAACTTTCCGGATTTGAGCAACTTTCACCTCGCTCTTTCGCCCCCCGTCCAGTTTCTCCCTTTCTCCTACTCTATTCCCCTATCGATAGCTACGGATTTTACCAAATTTCTTTGCTTCCTGGTACAGGAATCATATTAAAAGTGAGACGACTTCGCGCCTATCTTCTGTCGACCTCAAAACGAAGCGGGTCCAAGCTTAAGGTCGCGACTAATTTATCTCCGGGAACGCCGCTCCATGTCAAACCCTCCGACCCTGAACTTCTAAACTCCCCCTCTCCTCTACCCTTCCGACCAATTGTCTTCACCGAGCCTTCTACAACTACCCATCTAAGGCACGGTCGGAACCATGGGGAAGAAGCAGGCGTACATTCCACCCCTCATCGGGTGGCTGTACGACCTGGTCCTGTGGAGTTTCTCTGTGCTCATCGACCTTTTCTTCCGCGAAGTGCATCCTCGCGGATCATGGAAGATCCCACGCCGAGGTCCTATCATTATCGTCGCCGCCCCTCATGCGAACCAGGTAGGTCATGCGCGTCCTCGGATCCTTGTGTTTCCTGGCTGCCCCTCCGCAGTCAAAACTAACCATTTCGATTCCCCCAGTTCGTCGATTCGCTCGTGCTCATGCGCGTCATCCGTAGCGAGGCCCATCGCCGAATCTCATGGCTTATCGCAGAAAAATCCTTTCGTCGCAAGTTTATCGGCCTTCTCGCGAGAGGTATTGGAACACTGCCCGTTGCGCGCGCAATGGACAATTTGAAACCCGGTACCGGCACCATATACCTCCCCGACCCTATCAACCAACCGACCCTCCTGCGCGGTGTTGGCACCAATTTTGAAGGACCTGGATTTGAGACCGAAGGAACAATTGCTCTGCCGACCATCAACGGAACCTCCCACAGTACGGCAATCGCGGAAATCAATGGACCAGAGGAGTTGGTTCTCAAGAAGCCTTTCAAGCACCGGGACGCTCTATCGCAGTTGACCGGCCGCAAGGACATTGACGAGGATGGTCATTTCACTGGAGAGTCTGCCGACCAGGACCCCGAGTTTAAGGGCACCAAATTCAAAGTGGCCCCGCACGTCGACCAAACCGCGGTTTACAAGGCCGTCTTTGCCAGACTAAACGCCGGTGGTTGCGTGGGTATCTTCCCCGAGGGAGGTAGCCACGACCGTCCGTCTCTTCTGCCATTGAAGGGTAAGGCCTATGCTCATATTCTGATACTAGAGTTGCTTAGTGCTAACGTATTTATTTAGCTGGTGTTGCGCTCATGGCCCTCGGCACTCTGGCGGACAACCCAGACTGTGGTCTCAAAATTGTCCCCTGTGGTATGAACTACTTCCACGCACATAAGTTCCGCTCTCGCGCTGTGATCGAATTTGGAAACCCAATCGAAGTGCCCAAAGAATTGGTAGACCAGTTCAGAGAAGGCGAGCGTCGCGAGTCTGTGGGAGCGCTCCTAGATATCATCTACCAAAGTCTTGTGGCCGTCACCGTTACTAGCCCTGATTATGAGACACTGATGGTAAGAGTCGCCCTCGCCTATCTTGAAATCCCCGCGATCACTAACAAGTTATAGGTCATCCAAGCTGCTCGTCGTTTATACAACACCAAGGGCAAGAAACTTCCTCTTCCAATGGTGGTGGAGCTCAATCGTCGCCTCGTCACAGGATACGCGCATTTCAAGGACGACCCACGAATCGTCAGTCTTAGAAAGGGTATCGTGGATTATAACAAACAGCTGCGTATTTTGGGAATTCGAGACCACCAAGTCAATTATGCCAAATTCTCCATCATCCAGATCATCGCCACCCTCATTTATCGTCTGGGCAAGCTCGCCCTTCTCACCATTGGAACCCTTCCTGGCCTGGTGCTGTTTACCCCAGTTTTCATCGCTACCAAGTACCTATCGATCATCAAGTCCAAGGAGGCACTGGCTGCTTCTAGCGTCAAGCTACAAGGCCGAGACGTCATGGCTACTTGGAAACTTCTGATTGCTCTCGCTTTTGCTCCGGCCGTCTACACAGCCTACACAGCCGCTTTCACTTATTGGACCTACAGAAATCGCATCCAAGGCTTCATGCCTGACTGGGTACCCCTCTGGCTGGTAGTGGTGATTGGTGTGGTTCTTTTCCCCACGATCAGTTTTGCTGCCCTTCGCATTGGTGAGGTGGGAATGGACATTGTCAAGTCTCTTCGGCCTCTGGTCTTGTCCCTCAACCCATCGCCGGCGAACCCTTTGGTGAAGCTCCGACAAACTCGTGCAGCGCTTGCTCAGCAAGTCACTGAAGCCATTAACACCATGGGCCCGGAGCTGTTCCCAGACTTCGACGCTGCGCGAATCGTTTCCGGTCCCTTCCGTGAACCAAATCACGAAGAAGCTATTGAAGACGATGAGCC
Organism: Penicillium pancosmium; assembly: GCA_031761475.1. Lineage (NCBI taxonomy): Eukaryota > Fungi > Ascomycota > Eurotiomycetes > Eurotiales > Aspergillaceae > Penicillium > Penicillium pancosmium. The sequence continues at coordinate 22,711 of JAVMSB010000235.1, read as the reverse complement.
AGGGCTCAAGCGTATTCAAACGGCCGATCGAAGCGAGGGATTCTCGTCCCAGGAGCCTCTGCCACGCAACGAGTCATTCCACAACCTAGCCAATATCGGATTCTTCTCCACGAGACCTCCTAGCCGCAACCGGAGCCGTAGCAGCTCTGCTGGGCCCCGACCCGGCTCGCGACATGGCCTGAAGCCACTGAGTCCCATGACTCCCAAAGATCCCTTAGATGATGTCAGTTCGCGAATCCGAGATGCCATGAGAGAGCGTGGGGAGCGCCGACGCCGACGGAGCGAGGACGGAAGCTGGGACATGGCCAGCTCTGGATCACGAACACCATCAAGTGGCGATGAAACACGAAAGGATCTATGATTTGGTGCTACGATGGTTTCTCTTCTTCTCCTCATTTTTTTTCGTTTGGTCCCCAAACCTTCTCTTGTCTTGGCGAGTGTCACAGCGACGGTGCTTGACATCAGAGGCATCTAACCATTGGAACCATTTGAACCATTTTGCTGCGTTTATATAACCCCTCTGCGAGATATCCCAGTTGCGTTTTTTGTCTATTCCTGTTCCTGTTCATGAATACTCCAATGACATAGAAACATGATCATGAAAACGTACTAGTACTAGTAGTTATCCCTTGAATTCAAGTTTGTAGTTACACCGAGGTTAACCAAAGTCTTGGTGGTTCAACCGCGGACCTCGCCACCAACAGGGAATGGTGCAGCCTGGCATCGCCTCGCCATAGCCATAGCTTTTGCGTACTATTTATTTTGCGCAAATTACAAGGAACTACTAGTACTAAATATATCGCATTTCTTCTTTTCACATCTGCCTGTACTCGTATCATATATTCTCCCATCCGACCCCACTCGCATTCGTATCGACTCCAAGGCTGGTCTTAGTTCAATTCAACTCCGAGTCTGACCACGTTGCCCGCTGCATCCGTTCCGCTCTCGCCTTCCCTTTTTTCTTTTTTTTAACTCCCCCGCATCACACCTGAAACCTCCGATCCTGTTCAATCCTCCATTCGCATTATGACAGACTCAATACATTTGTCTCGTCTCCGCAAGTGGTTCCTCGCCTCCCCGCCCATCGAGTTCGCCATCACCAACCTCAAGGAGCTCCTGATCGGTGCGCTTCGACAAGGTCCCATCCCGCAACATGTCGCTTTCGTCATGGATGGAAACAGGCGGTTCGCCAGATCACATGGAATTGAGACAGTGGAGGGTCATAACCTGGGTTTCGAGGCATTGGCAAGGGTAGGTGGCCTCCCCTAAGGCTGGAGCAAACAGGCTAGGCCCGAGGACTTTGCAAAGTCCAGCTTTCCCCAGTCGCAAAGCTAACGGATTGATTCCCTAGATTCTCGAGGTCTGCTACAAGAGTGGAGTGAAGGTTGTTACCATATACGCGTTCAGCATTGAGAATTTCAAGCGATCCAAGTTCGAGGTGGATGCGCTGATGGATATGGCGAAGGTGAAGCTTTCACAAATGGCACAGCATGGGGACTTGCTAGATCGATACGGAGCCAAAGTGCGCGTCCTCGGCCGACTCGACCTTCTCAAACCCGATGTCCTGGCCGCCGTGAACAAGGCAGTCGACCTGACCAGCCGCAATGGCGACCGCGTGCTGAACATCTGCTTCCCCTACACCTCCCGCGATGAAATCACCTCCGCCATCCGTGAGACCGTGGAAGATTACAGCACGCCTCTCAAGTCGACCAATGGAGCCGGTCGGACACCTTTCTCCGAATCCCATATCACGCATAACATCCGGGCGCAGAACCTTGGGACGAAACACCACGATATGAGCAGCGACTCCGACTCTATATCTGCCGAGTCTTCCACAAACGAGGACGACCCCATCCTACGAAACGATTACCCCCACCGAGTCTATGAGTCTGGCTCGTCATTCTCTTCCTCCACCACTCTTCACCTCGGCCAGCAAGATGGACATCCTCAGAAGGGTGCGACCCAAGGAAACTCGCCCGAACCGGCGTTCATCTCCCCCGAAACAATTACACGCCAAACTCTGTCCGATCACATGTTGACCAAGGGTACTCCGCCTCTGGACATGTTAATCCGCACTTCGGCCGTCGAGCGACTGAGCGACTTCATGCTCTGGCAATGCCACGAGAACACCGAGATCGTCTTCTTGGACGTCCTGTGGCCCGAGTTCGATCTCTGGCATTTCCTGCCCGTCATGCTCGGCTGGCAACGCCGCATCTCCAAGTCTCGTCAGAACCCGGAGGCTGAGGGCAACTTTGCCGGAGACAGCCCGGAGTCTAGCGAGGAGGATTTGGATGCCAGGGTCTTGCGTCAAGGCAAGGTGAAGGGCATTTAGAGCATGATGCATTTATTCTCTTCTCTCTTTTTATTATTATTTCCGACTACCCTGTTTACTCTTTTATTTTATCAGCATCCAGCGGTGTTCGTGGCGTTTGGCGACCCCGACTGATCATCCTGTTTCCATATACCAAGCATTAGCAGCATTGCCTGCCATTGTCTATCTATGCATATCATTATTCACCACACATTATCCATAAATGCATGAGAATGGAGTGTCTGTTCGCCCGTGGTTCGGGACTTTCCAAACTTACAATTCGAGTAGACTACTTTCGTATGCAATACTAGTATGGGTAAACAGCTGCAATACTGCGATACTTTTAAAAAAGCACAGCCAGTAGCTACTTCAAGCTGTCTAGATTGAATACACAGTAGTATTTTAGATATTGAACAAGACTTATTCTCATCAGGATCTTCTTTCTTGGATTCATTATCATGAAAAATCACTTTCCTCTATCGTATCATCATTGCATACCCCGGTCCAAGTCAACACCAGTGCAAGCAGACCGGGGCTCGAAGAAAAAAAAAAGAGCAAACACAGAAAAGTCTAAGAGAAGAAAACAATAGAAAAGTCCAAGGGTAGACGTAGATGTAGATGCACGGAATACCGCCATGGGGAATGGCAGTGTAACCAGGCAGATCACCACATAGCACAAGCATTGCCCTCATCGCTCCGAAGGAGGCAGAATGGCAAGGACTATGTAATCAAAGATCGAGCACCAAGATGGGATGGGTCGATATCGATTTTTTTTTCTTTCCATGGGCGTTTGTTGCTGTTGTGTATTCTTGCTTTTGCGTTGCAAGGGGAAGAAAGATGTGAAATGCAAATGGGGGGTCATTTTCCACATCATGCAGTAGGGAGAAAATCACGGAGGCGATCAGAGAATAGTGCCAAACCTAAACCAACAAGGAAAAGGGAAATAGTCAGTAACGGGTATCGAAGCAACGAAGAAGAGGATGAAGAGGAAGGTTTGGATCTATAGAAGAGCGAAAAACCCGCGCATTGGTCAAATGCCAGGTTCGAAGAAGAAAAAAAAAGCAGGGACGAGTGCTGGGAAGGATATTATGGAGATACATACCCGAAGGTCTGCTTGATGCTGCGCACGTAGTACAGCTCCCAATTCTGCTTGGTGACATCCTCCTGGCCGACAGGAACACCGGACCAGGACACACGCAGCTGGGTGACGCCGTCAACGTCGTTTTGGTCGAGGTTGATCTCGAGGGTACTGTAGTGGTCGGCGGGCCACTGAGCGAGGCGCCACGTCTGAATGATCTGCTTGGGGGTATCAAGCTTGACGAACTCGCCGGAGACGTTGCCATCGAAAATGGCGAACTTGCCGCCGACCTTGGCGCCGTCCCACTGACGGGGAGCACCGCGGGTGAAGGCGGCGATACGCTGGGGGTCGGTGAAGGTGTTGTAGAGTTCCTCGGCGGTGGTGCGCATCTCGTCTGAGGCGGTCACGGTGGTGGTGTTGACGGCGACCTTGCCGGTGGTCGAGGTGGTGGTAGTCGCGGCGGGAGCATCCTCCTTCCTGTTGGCCTGGGGGTGGACGGTGGCCTTGGTGAAGCCGGCGGATGGGTTGACGCCGGGCGCATGCTGGAGGTCCTTTGCGTGCTCGGAAACCAGAGCGTCGGTGAGTTGGGCCAGGGTTTGGCGGAGTTGAGGCAGGATCTTCGACCGGACGAGGTCCTTTACGGGCTGCTTGGAAGAAGCATCTGCGTGGTTCTCAATCTCGAACTGGACAAGACAAACCCATTTATTAGCCTTGAAACACTTCCACGGCTCTGGTCCTGCCGTGCCAGAAGATTCAGGGGTTCTAGGGAACGTACGACGTACTCATCTTCCTCGGTGTCGTGGGCTACCTCGGGAATGCTGATGGAGCCGGTGACATCCTCCGCGTCCTTGGTCTTACCTATTGAACAGTCTCAGCTGCCAGTTCCCTCGAGGTTGGAAAATTGCAATCTACAAACCTGAATACTCTAGCGACAGCTTGACATCGTACAAGGTGATGACCTTTCCCTTGCGCTGGCTGACGTCTACGTCGCCATCCATGGAGGTCACCTTCTCTACTTTGGCGGACACGCCACCTTCCTCGGCGCTGAGCACGGTGAGGTTTTGATCAAGCCAAGCGCGAGCCCAGGGTGCGGCATCCTTGTTCACCCAGTGCCAGTTGTTGGGGTTGTGAAGAACCATGATGAATGTTGACTATGGAAGAAAAATCTCTGAAAGGGATGATTGTGATTCGGGAGGGCCGAAAGAATTCTTGCTCCAGCGAATCTCGCCTTGTTTTTGTTTGAAAAGTGGAAGAGTGGGGGTTCTCTTGAATCCTGTTTAAATCCCAAGCGAAGCTAGGTTCTGATTGATTTCAAGTTAGCGAAAAAGTTCTCGCAAAAGCTTGTGTGGCGGGGTGATGAAGAAGAATAAAACAATTGCGTAATGCAAAGCCACAAAATTTCAGGTCCTGGAGCGTATATTTCCGGACGAAAAGCTTTATCAGCAGCGCGAGTGAATAAATCCATCCGCCTCTGACTGGTGCCAGCTGTAGTCTCATCATTTGAGTGGGTGGGTGTGCCTTTTGCACCCAGGTGGGTGAAAAAACACAATGGGGAAGAGTGCAGGTTGGGGAGAGCAATTGGAGAAACAATGAAAACTTACAAATCAGACGAGTATATCCCCAGTGAGCCGAGGATCAGCGATTGTGTGTAGAAAGGAAAAGGGAGTGTCAAGGAAAGAAGAAGGATATTTGAGCGCGGAAGACGGAAGCTTCTAGAGAGCGCACGTGACCTCGGTGGATCCCTTTGTGCCAAGCCAAGTCCACCCGTGCAGGACTACGAGTATACTTCCTCCGTACTACCGGCCTATAATCAGAACTTGAAGATCCAATGGTTCAGTCAATAATTACTCTGTATAAAAGCCCGGTTTGCAGCGAACGAATGGGGATATCATAAAAGCACAATGTCATCACAAAGCTTCAACCCAAAACTACCTCCTGCCTTCTCTATTCTTGTTCCAATCGCTCCAGATCTTCCCACCCATCTTCACCAAGTAGCTGTCCCTTTACTCGCTCTCGCAACTCTTGAATTTGGCTACCGAGAGCCTCTGTCCATTGTCCCTCGACAGTGGCAACCTTTTCTTTCAGGTCAGAGGTGAGATTAACTTCCTCGTCAGCACGGCTTTGCTGCATGCTCCGACGCACGCCTTCTTCAGGCTCCCCTTGCCATATCCGCTCTGCCTCGGCAAGATTTCTATTTGCCCGCATCATGGCCGACCGCACCTCATGCAACAGACAAAGGAGGTTGGTCTGTGACTCAATGTACTGATAGCTCGATTTCTCGGCATGTGACAGCAAGGTATAGAGGTACTGCAGCGGGTGGGCGTGGTAGCTTGGATTCTCCTCATACTCATTCGAAGGAATCTGTACTTGGAAGCCATCGAGATTTTCGGGGATTTGTTGAACCATGACTAACAGTGATGGGGCGATATCCCAGAATGCCGAAAGTTGGATCTCTACTCCACGAACAACGTTTTTCTCGATGACATCCAGGAATGACCCTAGGCGAGCAAGTGCCGATGTCTCGTACTGCACGCGTCGATCCATAGTATCCTTTGAGAAGAACGCTTGCGTTTCCCAGAGCTTTTCGTTGTTCTTGCTCTGCTGGTACGGCAATAGTGCAAGGGCCTTGTACTTGTCATCGCGGCCGCTAACTAGGTCAAATGCTTCTCGATGAAGTTGCTCCCGTGCCTCGAATAACCATTTCAGCTGGGTCAACTTCTCTAGAAGTTCGGGTTTCTCATCGCCCTCTTCCTGAGTCTGATCTGGTGTCTCATTTCGTGCATCGTCGAATAACTTGCTACTCAGCTCGTCGATACAAGCGGTCGCTTTATCAATCCGATCTGTAAGGATGACGTGCATTGGCTTTAGAACAATGTCCTGATATGCATCGAGTTGGCGTTTTGCTAACCCCCTTTCAAGCCTATTCTCCTCGTCCAGCATGGCTGCTTCGGCTTCCGCGGCCTCCGCAAACGTGAGGCTTCCTTCTTGAATCTGGCTTTGAATATTGGCCTTGAATTGACGACGAGCCTCTTGTGACTGGCCTTGCTGCTCTTGTGACATTCTTTCAACATCCTCCTGGTATCTTTCTCTGGTAGACTTGATCTCTGAGAGGTCGGTGATTGAACGAACAATTGTCCTGTAGGAAACAAGGTCCGGGTGGCTATTGTTGACTGCGGGATAGTGGCGTGGGTATGGAGGTGGCAGGGTAATCAAACGTGAGATATCCAGCTTTCGACTCGCTTGGAACTGCCCGTATGGGTTTCCATTCCTGTTTGTTGAATAAGGAGACATTTCATCCTGCAAGCCAACCTTCTCCGGCGGATACTCATCAGGTCCGTAGGCAGCAAACTCGCCAGTATAATGTGCGTCTGAATCATCGAGTTTCGAGGGTGTCTTTTCCGAGTCCCACTGCATGCCATCTCGAGGCAATCCCATATATTTCGATTCCCGTTTTGACCGCTGTACTCGCCTTCCAGCTTCGTCGCTGCTGGATCCTGTTTTTGATTCCCACCAGCGACTCGGTGCTCGGCCTCGAGAACTCTGTTCATCGTTACTCATACCGAGACTGGCAATTGGCGATAAACAAGGCTGATAGTTGTTCCACCAAGCAGAATCAGGTCGACTTGTTCGGTTTTGAGGTATCTCTAGGGTTGGAGCTGGCCTCACTGGCTTCGCTTTTTGGATAGGCTGCACCGCAAATAGCTTACTAAAGACATCCTCCACGACGGCCGGGTTTGACTCCCAGACAGCAGCATACCGAGTACGGCGTATCTGTGACTCGCTTATCATAAACTCAGTGAAAACGTTCAGGGCCTCAGCTTCGTTTACCGTAGCTGCTTCTCTCTCGATAAACTCCTTGTGTCGTTGTATAGCGTCCTGTACAAAATTGGTGTCTTGCTTCATGATCGACTCCAGAGATTGCTGTTGCACCGCTTGTTGTCCTGGGATTCGGCGTGGTGACAATGGTTTCATACTCGAAATAGCTTCATTGGGGATATGCAAGATGTGAGAAACAGGGCGTTCTTCTGGTCCCCTAGACAGAGCACGGGGGCGAGATTTAAGATCATTTGCAGAGTTCAAAGGCGGGGTGGGCAATGACTTTGGAGGAACTGTGCGTGGAACTTCTCTTGAATATGATGAGGAAGATTCGCCTTTTGGTGAAAATGGTGGTGTTTGCGCGAATGCCGCTGATGGCGCAACAGGGCTTGAATCCCACTTGGGTGTGGCATGCGAGGATTGGTCAGAGAAAAGGCCACCAGAAGATGCGCGAGATCGAGATCCAGTACGTCCATCAGATCCCATGCTGCGACTACTTTGTGGGGTGGCCCTGGAAGATGCAGGCTGGCGCGTATGCTCCGGACTGGCCGTTTCATGATCTGGAAATACCAGATTTGATGGTTTGATTTGCTCCAACGAATCCGCCCATGGATTCGCACTGCTAGAAACAGCACTGCGGATCTCTTCAACATTTTGACTCTGTTGGTTGCGGCGCTCGATTCTTCTTTCTCGGATTCCCTTGGCGCTAGGGTCTCGGATTGCTGAGCTGCGGAAGAGGCCACTTCCTCCACTTCCTGGTGTTCTTTGAGATTGCGATGGATCGTTTGAATTAGGATCATACACTGGATCCTGATGTGCTCGGGCCTTGGTGGTATCGATAGAGAGAACCTCCGTTTCGGCAGTCGGGCGATGGTTTATGTATTCTTCATCTACCCAATCCGCCGGGGTGGGTGGGATACTACCAAGACCAGTACCGAATCCCGGCGCTCTAGGTCGATTTCTACTTGGTCCATGAACGGTCCGTGCAGAAGATGACTCGGATGATCCGCTCACACTGACTGATTTTGCAGGGGGTGGTCCTGGAGGAGGCGGTGGGAGTGGCATGCCAGGTCCCCAGCCACTGTTCGATGGAGAGTGGTTTCTCGTCTGACTGATTGCCCGCGAACTCCCTGTACTACTGACAACAGCCCCGGCCGATGCGGCTCGCCTGGATGCAGGCGGTCTTTCGGGTGTTCCCAGATGACCAAAGGACGGCCCGGTCATGTTTCCTCCCAGGGAAGGTGATGGAAAAGGTTGCTCGTAGTTGGATGATGATACTCTGGGTCTATGTTGCGCCCCAGCCGAGTTATAAGGCGCTGCCTGGTATACATCGACGCGACTTTGAGAAACAGATCTCGATGCTGGATGACCTTGTGGCGGAGGTGGCGGAGGGGGTAATGATTGTCGAGAAGGTCCAGTTTCGTTTCCATACGCCATGGAAACTGGACGTTGACGCTGCACTGAGCGCCTTTGATAGTCGGCCGGGATTTCAAATTCATTTTCTCGCGCAAAGCTCTGGGGTGGTGATGGGGCCGAAGTCACGGCGATATTCGGGTTTGGCGATCCATATGCATCTGGCGACCCTCGATTTGGGTTGTTTGGAGGGGAGTACGGTGGGGGAGGTGGTGACAGAGACTCATCTACATCGGCTGTTAGCCGAGAAACTCTCATTGTCCATACCATGGGAAGGAATACCGACCTGCGTACGTCCTCTGCTGCGGTGCGACTCGAGGTGCACTGCTAGACTGGTGATAGGGGGCTTGAGCAGGGCCACCGCCCATGGGACCCCAGTCCTGTGGGTTATAGGGAACACTGTAGCTCGCAGCCTGTCTGGATGCCATTGAGGATGAAGATGACGCAGATCTTCCATTTGCTGGGGAGGCGACATAGGGAGAATGACTCTGTATAAACGGGCTCGACAGCGATGTAGTTGACAGAGGTGTATTCACGGCGTGAAACTGAGGACCGCCCAAGGACGTCGTCAAGAGAGGCGGCTGAACTGCAAATTCTCGACGGCCGGGTGAAGGTTGATTGCTAGTCGTCGACGACGACCAGCCGGCATACTGAGGATTCATCGGTTGTTCGTTTGCCGCATAGTTAGAAGCCGTCCAGCTAAAGGATCAGGAATCAGTGTCGTGCAAATGTCTCGCGCGTTGGATAGGAGACTGGATGCAACGCGAGCCAAGAAAGCCAAGCGTACCTATTCATCGTGGCGTGTCTATCAATCAAGACAGAGCGCGGATTGAGGCCATAATTTCCTCGTGACGGGCTGGGAGATGGTATGACAACTCGAGAGCGACAGGAGCAGGACAATCCGAGACTCTCTGTGACCAGGAGAACGGGAATTCTCTGGAGATTCGCCGCAACTGTAGCGGAGAGCTGAGAATGAAAGAGAACAAACCCTCAAACCCTAGTTCATAGGGCCAATTACTGCAGACCCAAGAGCACGGCACGCACTCCACCGAGAGAGGGGGGGCGATAGCTAATTTTGGAACACAAAGAAGAGTGGAATTCTCCTCGTGGGGAGGACAGTCACAGCGGGGAGGCCCATCTGCAGCTCTGAGGTTCTCATCACACGCGGACCCGAGTACGGCGCTTATCGTCGTCTCTGAGAGGCTCAACGCTGATGTCCCCGCAGACACGGGCCCCGGCCTGGACAAACCAGCGTCCAGCACGACGAGTTCGGCCAGTTGATCTGTTCAGAAAGGGTTAAGGGCCTGCAGGGGTCCTGCTGATACAGGGAAATGGCATGAGGATCCCTCCTGTGAACAGTAATAGACTTCATCCTTCTCGAATCGTGCCAGACCCTCATTCTCGCACCGACTCAACCTACATAGAGAGGGTCTCAAATTAGGGTATGTCTTTCAAGAGTCCTTTCCAGGAAAGACTCATGAGTGGAGACCAAAGTCGTCAGCCCCATGGGGCTTCCAATATATAGGGGCCACAGCGTATCATCCAGTTATGCTAAACACTTACAGGGCTGGCATGGTTCGTAGCATCTCGATCGAGGTACCATATCGCTACAAGCAGAGTGCGGTGGGCAGACCACACTAAGGCATGCCAGGAGGAGATGACCAGGATATTCAAAAATAGATAGAAATGAAATTATATTGTTAAGCAATAGTGTAAGGCTACTGCACGCTACTGCAACCCCGAAATCAGGGAGCTTCCTGGCCCAACTCGGCCGGGAAAGTACCGAGGCCAAAGGGCTGCTTGGCATATGGTCGATCAAGAGCTGTGGAGTTCACTGGTCGAGATTAGTGTCAAATTCAAGACGTTGCGACCGACAAAAATATGTTTGAAACAAAAAATATCAGATAATATGCCCTGTCACAGGCGGTGGTCATCAATATAAATTCCTTATGTTGACCGTCGTGATAATTGAGTAAATCATCATATTATACAAAACAAAACAAAAAAAACATCAAAAAATATGACACTCACGTTAGTTGTTGGCGGCCAGATGGGAATTGAATGCCCATCTGGAGATTAGAGTCGAATTCTTCTTCCACCCTATTCAAAATCCATCAGCATCGAGGACCGACTGGATATTGAAGGCATCGGCGGCGTGTTTTGGGATCGATCAGACATGACAATTCTCGTCTTGGCCAGCAAGCTGACTTGGACATATGCTTGTCTTTTGGTAAAGTCGATTCATCATGAAAAGGTTGAGGGGAAGAGAGGATGCGGAGTGACATACACCTACACTCGTGCAAAGGCCGAGGCCTAGCTCACAGCCCATGGAGATCACTGTACCAGATGAATATTAGTCACTGGTTGTCAAATGGCAATAATTTATGATTCAAGAGGAAATGAATGTCAGAAAGGCATGAATGGTATTATAAAAGATGTTGTCTGCATGGATAACTCCGATAAGACTCGTCATCTAAAGGGAATCATCATAAAATATGGGCAAAGGCAAAAAAAAGATAACAGAATTCGCATACCTCTTGGGATGTTCTACGATTAGATGCAAATCAATTCGGACCAGCGACTGCTCAATATGATTAGTGACTCCTCATGGAATGATGGTGTGAGTCAATGATGATAGAGAGACATGTCTCAGTGGGCGAGGTTTTCTAGGCCTGCCACAAAATGGGCGTATCCTTCATGACCGGACGTTATAACGACCGTCGGAGCCCAGTGCCGTTTCATCTTCGTGACGGGGTGGAGTGGGTGAAGTGTTGAATGAGCCGAGGGCTTACCATTCGCAGTGCCTATGAGGGCATTGTATATCTATCTTCAAAGCAATCAGCAAAGATCCGAGACAATTTCCCAGGACAAGAGTGCAGAGGTATAAATGGGGTTCAGAAATAGCCATTTGATATCGTCAGTGATCCGAAGACCTTGGACGGTAATTTCCAGCGTATATAATACGTGTGCGTTCATCATGTGAAGGTGCAGAGGTGGAGGGGAAATCGCAATAAGATGCTACTCACCATCAACAGATGTTCAATTGGCGAGATGTGAAGTTGAGTCAAGTTAGTCCTATTCGAGCCCAGTTAGCGTACTGTCTCGGTCCACAACCAGATGTGACAAAATCAGTGTAGGTGTGAAGGTGATCAGCCTGACGTGCAAATAACAGAAGTTTCATTCCCTTTGTGGGTCAAAGACTCTAGTTTGAAAATGGTTATAGGTATCATCATATAAAGAGAGTACCGTGGAATAGTGCAGAAAAAAAAAACCGAGACCATCGCTTACCATTTTTGCCTGGTGCTGCTGTCGACAGTCGATTAGTGACAGAGCAGGCGGTACACCATGGAGATACCATGGTGAAAACAAAAACACTCAAGCTTGAAACCCAATGGCAAAGACATTGAATGCCAGAGGGGGACTCGCTCTCGGTTGGGGGAAGGGAAAAGTCAAAAGTTCGATTTTTCGAGCTTTTCAATGAGCTCCGCCCGGAAGAACATCGATCCGGCCCTAGCTTCCTTTGTTGACGCCTCAGGCAGAAACTTCGGTTAGCTTATGTCAGGCCTTGTCGCCTTATATATTAGGCATCAAATATATTGACTATTCACCAAAACTTCAAGTTTGCTTGTATTGAGAGTACTATATGCAGACAATTCGAATATTATATTCTATGCTCATAATTCTCTCGCCGAATAATCACCATATCAGATAATTGGCTGACTTAGGGTCGCGAAATTCTCTTCTCGCGAGTCCAGAAATGCTGTAAAACGACGAGCATGAGCAGCATGCACACATCGAGCGCAATGGTCCAATTGTACCCAATGAGGTATCGAGGTGCATCGACAGTTTTCCAGACGCTATATAAGCTATTAGCGATGCTCGCAGCACAGACAATTTAATCCACTTACAAAAGGGGAAGCCAAGCTCCGAAGGTGTTACCAATGGTGTTCATGGCACTGATCACCAACGCGCGCTCCTCTGCACTATGAGCACAGATCTCATTGGCCCACGCATAGATGATAGCTGCAATGCCGTCGGCAGTTCCAGAAAGGAAAAATGCGAAGAACTTGAGTCCGACCGGTACGTTCCAAATTGCCAGAACAACACAGGCAAAGATGTTGAGCACCGCAGTAACGGCGATGAGGCTAGCCTTCGCGTTGTATACATCAGAAAGCACGGCGCAGATAATCGAAGAGACAATGGTAACAGCAGGCGACACCGTGGCGATTGTATTGATGCTTCCAACTGAATACCCTTCTGCCTTCAGCCACAAGGAAAGACCGCTGTTGGAGAACACGCCGTCGGCTTGGGAGAAGAAAAAGGCGAATGCAACGAGAACCCATAGCCGCCATCCCTTCAGAATCTGAAGAACCCTCGGCACAGTGAAAGGCTGACGCGGTTCGCGATTCTCAGATGCCATGCGCTCCTGGGCAAGGAGAATCTCATCTTGGGTTAGGAATCGAGAACGACACTTATCGGGAGTGCTAGGTAGCAGACAGAGCCCCATGAAGGCAATTGGAATGGTGCACGCAAAGCCTATTATGAAATTAGTAAGGCCACACGCGGATCGTACACAGCGTAAAACGAAGCTCACAGATGATATAGAGCCATCTCCATCCTTCAATTCCATACCGTCCATCCAGACGAGCGTAAGCGCCTGCCTGTATGTATCCAGAGCTCATACTACCGACTTGGCTAGCAATGAAAAAGATAGCACCTCTGCGAGAAAGCTCCGAGCGCTTGTACCAACTGCCTAGGTACCATTGTACTGCAGGGAAGAAAAAGCCACCGAGTGCTCCTACGAAAAAGCGCAGGGCATATAGCTGAGTCACATTGCTGGCTTTGTACTGTGCAAGGGTGAATACCCCCCAGAGAAGATCAGCTGCCGGGAGGAAATAATTCACTGGACAACGAGTCATCTGTAAAGGATTAGATTATCTCTCTTTCTTTCTCGGCGTGTTGATGAGTCAATGAGACGAACCACAAGTGTCAAGGGTATTTGCATGGTGATGAATCCAACCCTGTGCGAAATCAACATTAGCATTTGCCTGTGAATAGATCACAATCAAGAAAGTAATAAGACATACATATAGACGGTATTCAGATAGTTCAACTGATTTCCATACAACTTCAAATCCTCCTTCATCCCACTGACATATGCCGTACTTGTGGCGGACGAATCCAACACCTTTGCCCAGTATGCCAAAAATACAAACACAATAATTAAACCATCCAGTTTGAGAATCAGACGTCGCTCGGCCGGTGTATCAGTTGGCGCAAACCACTGATACCATTTCTGGCGTTCCGATGCCGGGCCAGTCAGTTGTGCGGAGATCTCCTTCGAGGGCTCGGCATTGCTCTCTGCAGCCTCGACTGTTTGCGGGGATTTTTCGTGAATGGAAGTCATGATCGCGACTTGCCTTAGACTCTTGCGACTCCTTTCAGTATCCTGTCAACCTTTTTTTTTCAGACAGGGTGAAGCGACGGCAGTTTTGAGTCGTGGCTGTTTAGCCGGAGCACGCCATCGATCGGGAGGATAACGCAGGCCTTTAATGGTGCAAATTGCGACGCTATCGTCAAATTTTGACAAGCCTTGCCGAGCACCCCGCCGATTCGCGGAGACAATAACCTTTGAGCATTGACCCTGACACTGACAGTGCAAGTGCCGTGCCCTTGAAACACGCGAAGCTGGAGTTGGCTCCTTGACTCGGCAAGGGCATTCCCCGGCCACACGCTCACGCTTATTGTATAATCCGGTACAAAAAGTATAGCAAATTCATTTGCATCGGCAAAACATTATCCTTGTTTGTTAAACATAAATATGCCAATATATACATGCTAAAACTATGGAAAGAGTGCACTTCTTTCTGATTGGGATCCACCTCCCCTCAAAAAAAATTGGACTCACCCGCCGTCCCCCACTAACTTCCATAGCAGTATTCGATAGCCCGGAGGCAGGAATTCACATCGAGCTACATAATAGAAAATAAAATAGTAGAGAAATTATCTTTTTTGAATCGCAATTTCTGAGGCATGTGACAATTGATGTCGGTCGGGATCGGTAACTTGAAGCAATATCTATTTGTTCAAACAGATACTAGTATAGAACAAGTCAACGTTGCCATTTTCTATGTAGAAATATCCAGCAGAGAGATTTCATGATGATGGTGATACTCAATCAGTTTCTCTTTAAATCGGAACTAGCTATTTAGTACCCATGGGTCTGCGATCCAATTATCATCACCTCAGTCTCCGGACTCGATGATTTCGGGGCAGACCGCTAAAAAACGGTATACCCAGAAAAGTATCTAGAATAGCCTAGATCCAGGGGAATACCTAGTGTTTTTGGGATTCTACTTAGTGTTCCGTGGATAAGTCTAGTTGTCGTACTGTATTCGTAGCCTCTCTCTCTCCTTTTATCCACTACTTCCCTGCCTTTCGACCTCTTCACGTAGGCCTCACCAACTACTAACTGATCATGGTATCACCTGCTCATATTCCAGGGTTTCTACACCAGGGCTCTACTTTGGCCAGTCATTGAGAGACTTCAAGACGCTTTGCGACTCGAACATGGAAAGATCGAGTACTAGTACTTGTCCGAGTCTCGGATACCTCATCATGCGTCCAAGATAGTTTAAAGCCATAGGATCCTTTCAACTTCCCCACAAAACTTCCCCCAGACTTAACATCGTCAACATCTGACTTTCTTCCATATGTTGATCTTCTTTGATTTTCATTTTGCAATCGTCAAACCTTTTAGCTTTAAGGACGCAAAAAAACTAACAACAACTGCCCCATACTCGAGAAGATACGCTATCAATAATATCAAGCCGATTAGGTTTAAGTTGGAATGAAACGAAACCTTTAGTGGGCCCTAGAGTACTAGAAGCAAGGGCAACTCATCTGGAAGCACTTCTAGTATTTCTAATGAATTTGCGAGGAAAAAAAGATCTAGATCGATCTCCGGGTCTAGCCGCGGTAAGTAGTAGATGTGCTCCGACGCTACATGAGATTACTGGTATTGTCCGACCGCCTCCAGGGCTGAAAGAGGAGAAGCTGAAGAAAAGAGGTATGAATGTACCTATTCTCCGTGGGTCCTCTAGTCAAATTGAAATTGAAGAAAAGAGGGGAAGATGAGGGATTTTTTTGGTGACCCGGAAAACGAGATGTTTATTAACTGGTACTCCGTACTAGTATGTAGTATCTCGTGATGGTCGATCAGGGGTTTTGTGGTATAGACCGGTCGCCAATTGTGGTTACGGGGTTGGAATGATCCGCAACCAAAGATAGAATCATAGAAACCATTGACTCCAAATCCACTGAGTGGATCAATGCAAATAAAAATAAAGAAAAGAAAGAAAAAACTCAAGGGTGCACATGATCCGCAGTGGAGGGATTACATTCTTCCGGGGATTAGCTGGGGCCGGGTGCTTTTCCCGACGGCGTTCGGCCTGGCGATCGGTTCTAGATGGAGGCTCGGGCAACTTGCCTAGTCAGTACCATAAAGATAAGGTGTCCATAAGGTGTCAATAAGTGTATTGGCTATTCTGCTATTCTGCTATTCTTCTATTTGCTCGGTATATAATTATAGTTTATATGGATATAGGTATAGATATAGATATAACAATTCAGATACTCCATATCCATGCAGGACACAGTAAACAGCTCTAGCCCAGCTGTACTCGTACTGGTAGCTACGGGCATTCTCGGCAAGGAAAAACCCGGAGCAAACAGGGTCAGCCGGTCACGCGGGGAAGAATGACGAAAACCAGCGGGACTCGGCTTGAGTGAAGTCACTCCCCCACTCCTTTAAGTAGTCCGGTTTACCTCCCCTCCTGACGTGGATTTTCCCCACTATATCTGATCTGCCTTGTTCAAGAGCTCGCCACTGCTCCTTGCTGCTGCTCTTTTAAAGCCTGCGTCTTTCTCCCATTGCTGCCGATTTGATTTGATCCCAATTGCTGCTCTCTACACCTCATTACATCAACCCCCCACCTCTCCTACCCCACCGAGTACGAAACATCGTCCAAATCGCAATCATGGCATCAAACCAAACATCCCCCGTTGGTAACGAGAACATCAATACCGATATTATCACCCTCTCTCGCTTCTTCACTGAGGAGCAGACCAAGTATCCCGAGGCCTCGGGTGACTTCACCCTGCTTTGCCACGCCCTCCAATTCTCCTTCAAGTCGATCGCCTACTACATCCGACGTGCTTCTCTGATCAACCTGACTGGTCTGGCTGGCTCCTCCAACATCACCGGTGATGACCAAAAGAAGCTCGATGTCATTGGCAATGACATCTTCATCTCCGCCATGCGGGGCTCAGGCAAGTGCCGCATCATTGTCTCGGAGGAAGAGGAGGAAGTGATCAAGTTCGACGAGCACCCCGACGCCCGGTACGCTGTGGTCTGCGACCCCATTGATGGCTCCTCCAACCTGGACGCTGGTGTCTCCGTCGGCACCATCTTCGGTATCTTCCAACTGCCCGACGAGGTCCTGGGCGCTGGAAAGTCTGTCGGTCCCGAGCTACTGCTTCACCCCGGAACCAGCCTGGTCGCGTCCGGCTTCACCATGTACGGTGCCTCCGCCCAGCTCGTCATCACCATGCGTGGTGGTGGCGTCAACGGCTTCACCCTCGAGAACTCGCTGGGCGAGTTCATCTTGACCCACCCCAACATGCGCCTCCCCGCTTCCCGCGCCATCTACTCCGTCAACGAAGGAAACTCCAAGTACTGGGACGACTGGTGCAAGGAGTACTTCAACAGCCTCAAGTACCCGGAGAACGATGGCAAGCCCTACAGCGCCCGTTACATCGGTAGCATGGTTGCAGACGCCTACCGTACCCTCCTCTACGGCGGTATCTTCGCCTACCCCGCCGACTCCAAGAGTCCCAAGGGTAAGCTGCGTATCCTGTACGAGTGCGCGCCCATGGCTATGCTCTTCGAAAACGCCGGCGGTCTCGCTGTCAACTCGCGCATGGAGCGTCTGATGGAGGTTTGCCCCGAGCACATCCACGACAAGAGCGGTGTCTTCCTGGGTTCCAAGGACGAGGTCCAGAAGGTCATCGACATGTACAACAAGTTCCAGAAAAAATAAGCGCCTCTCTTCTGATAGATAATTTGCGCATCCCTCCCCCTTGATTGGAACCTATATACCCCCATCCGCAGCTCAACCTCATTTCTTCCTTAACTCGCCCGTTTTAAACCATACCTCTATACATCTTTTTCTCTGGGAGTGTTGAGCTCGATAATGGGTTTGTGTTCCTGCTCTTTCATGATCTATAACGTCTGTTTCTACTTGCTGCCGTTGATTTCAGCACCCTGGGTTTATCCCGACTGATCGGTATTGGGGAAAAGTATTACATCGATAGAAAAGAAATTCAAAAAAAGTTTTAAAATATACTACTCCTTTCCACCAGCACTTGTAATTAATACTCCAGACTAGCATACCTTACTACCAGTACTAGTACTAGGTACCATGGATATGACCTAATTTACGCCCAAGGTTTAACCAAGGTGAACTACAATAAGCCCCGAAAACTCATAGAAATGTATATTCTAAGTCCATACAATACACGGAGACAAGGAAACCCGGAGAATGAAAGAAATCCCGCAGGGATGCTAGAGCGAAAAATGCAGGGTGTGAAAGAAAGGAACTGGGGAAAAGACCGAGAAGATCAATCGACTGGGTCTTCCTCCAAGAGGGTCTTGAAGCTGAATGGCAAGAATGGAGTACCCTCGCCCATGAAATGCTTGCTCATTGCTTCGACCCAATGCAGACGAAGAGCGTGAAGCATAGCACTGGTTCCTTCCATAACACACAGGACAATAACCTAGTATAAATTAGCATATGATTGCATGTTAGAAATCGGATTACAGGTGAACTTACCGAAAGGACAAACCACATGTAGAAAGTGATGACAATCATAATGACACGGACAACAGGGCTCTCGGTCTCGAAGGAACCACCAAGAGTCATGTTCCAAAGCACAATGGAGAGCTGTTGATGAGCCAGCGACAGAGCCCAGAGACGGAGGTATGAAGCAGTGTGGGAGATACAGTTCAAACAAAACTCAATGGTGTGGATAACCTGGTGAATCATCTCATCACCAAAAACGAACTCTTCGTGCTCCTCATCAATGTCCTGTGCTAGCATGGCGACACCCTCGCCGTCACTGGCCAGGCTGTCACGAGCTCCGCCGTACCCTCCGTTCGCATCTCCATCTTCGTCGAGAGCGCTAAAATGGGTTTGCTCTCCGAGTCCACGGTAGCCAAGCGCGCGCGATTTATTGTGCTCGTGGCGAAGCCAGAAGGGCTTGAGGAGCAGCATGATAGGAACCTGACAAACAGCGATGAGAAGAAGGATGACCTGCACCGCACTCTGGCCAGAGTAGAGTCGCTCGGTAACTGTGCCGGGACTCAGGAACATGAAAATAAGCATGTTGAGCAGACTCGGGGGAGCAAGGTCAGTCTCCTGCCAATTGATGGTCCACTTATAGATGATTGTGAGAGACAAGTAACCGAAGATGGACTGGAAGAACAACATGCTGGGGACAAAGTTGCCCCAGAGATCGACCTTGGACTTGAAGTGTCGGGCATTGATGTACTGGAATGTGAGAGCAAAAGTCATGTGGCACCAGCCTAGCAAGATACTCATCTTCATCTTCATACTGTTCGAAAAGAGTAAAGAGTTCTCTGCACCGTGCCAGTTCCAGTCAAGACCAATTGGGAAACGATAGCCCTCTGTGATGGAAGCCTCGACGGATTGGCCTGCGGTAATATCCTGGGGCCATTGCCACTGACTGGAAATGAAGGTAAAAGGCCGAGAGAAGATATCGTTGTAGATGAAACCGGTGTACATGGAGAAGATACCCATCAGCAACATAATATAACGTCCGTAGAAGAACATAGATGAGATCTCATCCAGCTTAGTGCGCGCCAGTTTCTTCTCAAACAGGATAAGAGCAGTTGCAGTCAAAGTCATCAAAAATCCGTGACCAAAATCACCGAACATGACGGCAAAGAGAAAAGGGAAAGTGACGACCGTGTAAATTCCCGGGTTGACCTCCGAGTACTTGGGAATACCATAGGAGTTGACAATGGTTTGGAATGCTTCAGTGAACTTATTGGTCCGGACATAGGTGGGAGGGGTCTTGTTGGTCTGAATTTGGTTGACGATTGTCGGAACAGAGAGCCCGGCACGGTCGTTAACATCTTGGAGGGTCGACTTGATCAAAGCAAGGGAGTTTGTTGGGCACCATGCCTCGGCAATCAAAGTTTTCCGGGCTTGATCATAAGAGAACTTGTTTAGGGTATCGTAGACAGCCTTCTCCTTCTTGACGATGATCATCCAAGCGGCGAGAGACCGGGCGATTTGCGAGAGTTCCGCATCCAGAGTGCTTTTGGTGTTTCGGAGCACATTGGTAACATCGCCCAGGCGAGTGTTGACCTCATGGATCTGGTCGCGTCGCAATTCACTGTTCTCGTCGACACCGTACAAGGAAGCACCTAGGGACTCCGAGATTTTGCGAATCTTGGCGAGAATGTTCTTACCGTGAGCGAAAATCACGAACACGTTCTTGTGGATTTCTTCGTTGTTGGTAGGGTCGATGATGGGGTCGGCGATCTCAGACTGGTTCATGTAAAGATTGCCACGCAGTGTTCGCCAGAGGATACGTTCAAAAGCTCCGATGCGGTCACGGGGGATAACACCTGAGACAAATCCAATGTTAAGTTCCGAGAAACTCTGCTGTCCTTGGGTATCTCCATTTGTACCAGCAGGGCCATGCTGCTCAACATCGCGTAGAAGTGGCGCCTCGTCGTTGTCGAAGGATTGGCGGATGTCTTCAGTCTGGGTGTGGGCCTGCGGTTTTCTATCAGTCTCATATACATCGCGGCTAATTATATAAACATAGGCTGACCCGATCAAAGAAGCCACCAGCTTCTCTCAAGACCCAGCGCCATTCGGCAAGTTCGACCTCGCGCTTCTTCAAGGTCTCGTAGCTATCATTCAAGGAGGCGATGCGCTGCTCAAGACTCTCGCTGCGTTCGGCCAACTCATCAATCTCCGAGGCTAGAGGGGCGGCCAGTGTATCTGAGAAGTCGTTCGATGGTCGCATAGTAATGCCAGCCTTCTCCATCTGAGCGTGGAAATATCCTAACATGAAGATAACGAGTTTAGCAGGCGTTTCACGCTGTACAACCAAAGTCTTTCACAGAGGAACCATTCTCAACATACGGAGTTGTCGTTCCACATTATCCAGACGGCGAATTTCCTTGGTGAACGTGCGTTGGAAAGCGTTGGTATCGGGGTTGAGCTAGACAAAACATCATGAACGTCAGCGCATTCTGTCACCTTCACATCGCAAGAGGAAGCATGTTCGATTCCGGAAGCCACGTACATCCCTGAACTGAACCTGGCCAATTTCGCCGAGTGAGCTGACAACCTCACGACCGATCTCGTTGGCGATGTAGAGCTGGGTCAGGCTCATGTCCGACGAGCGGAAAAAGGTATCCTGGGGGGCCATGGTGGGCAGAGGGCTTCTTGGAGCCGTGTCTTTCCACCGAATGTGCACACCGAGAGGGAAAAGGTCTCGAGATCTGAGGGAGTAAAAGAGGGACACAGATGACGGCGTCGGCCGGGGATCTGAAGCTACCTCCTGGACTCTCTGACCTGGCCGAAGTGCACGTGATGTCACGTGTGGAGCATCCACCTGCGTCGTCATTCGACAGCCGCCCCATCGATACGAGTACAGTATATTCGAGGTCGAGGTTCCAAGGAGTGTCTCAGAGTTGAGAAGCGTGGTAATAGGTAATAGAGTATGGGACTATAGTTGTGGATTGGTTCTTTTGGCAATGCACTCCGAAGTCTCTCTTTTCTCTCGATACAACCGAGCGGTCGGCCTTTTCTGCAATTTATGTCCTCGAACTTTGTTGCGATGAACCAAATGTATTATCTATACTATGCATGAGTCGATCTTCGGCAATGTACATCGGAAGGACGACGAGTAGATAATCTTGGTTGGCTTTCCAAACCGGGGCGGTTTTTAGGGCAACAGATCCAGAACCCTTTCCCCCTCTTCCCACTTAGACCCCGCCCAGAACTTGTCCCTTAACCTTCTCTTTGGGTTCTCTTGCTCTCTGTATCTACATGCCTGGGCTTGATATTACTGTTCTCTTTGGATACAGTCATTCCATCATCCCTGGAGAAACAATTCCTCCCACAGCCGCTCTCGCACAGTCTGCCTGTGCTGCATGACGCCGATTACTAACCACGTGACAAACCCCCCCTAGGCGGTAAAATACTGCCAGCCTACAGTCTATATAGTTCACCTAATCAGGTTTCTCTGTGTCCTTTTGGACATTTGGTCAAATGAAAATATACAGAGAAGATTAGCATGGCCCCTGCACTAAGGATGACACGCTCAATCAAAGAGAAGCTACCAGTTTTTTTTTTCCTTACAGATGCTTCATTGAGGTAGGAGGGGTGGCTCAACATTTTGATCGCCCGTTCGAAACTCGGAGCGGGAGTTTCTGTCCTTTTGTTTCTTATTACATACTTAGCTGCTATGTAGTACACAACCTTAAGCATAAAGCATAACTATCCCATACAATACGAGTAACAATGTAAACCTTGAGCCAACCACAAGTCACAGATATCGGAACCTCGCACTTTACATGCCGCTCTATTTTCTTGGCATTACTAGTCCTCATCCCTCACCCTCTACGGAGGTCCCCTCTAACCCCCCACTGTGGCCGAGTTTCTGGTTTCACAATGGAATAGCGACCCAGGCTCAATATTTCCCGAATTTCGCAGCCGCACGAGGCCGGCCCGCTTCTGGTCGATCGTCGGGCTGCCGCCTGGCCAAACCTTATTCCCCGGAAAGCCCAACCCGGCCTTTCGCTTGGGGATTCGCTCACTCCTCATCTACTCCTGTGAGATCCCCATATTCGACGGGGTATTAGCCGACCAGCGCGGGCGCCATGGTCAATTTCCTTGTAACGAATAGCAAGGACAGAAGCTCCCAGGCATGCGACAATTGTTTCCGACAGAAGGTGGGTGCTTCGTTTTTCCCTTAATCCCCCCCCC